>JAVJIF010020609.1:0-55608 GCA_038442645.1 Agave tequilana
GTAAAATAAATTGGAAACAATATTAAAATATTGTAATAAACACTGTACTTAAAATAACGTTGAGTGTGACACTGGATGTCTATTAGGTCATGTTCGTGTACCACTGACATCCGGGCCACTATTTTACCATATTCTTGGACACTATTATGACATGTATTATATCACCGTTACGGTACATTACAGTACATATATACTTATCCACAGATACGCTATGACACTACACTGTCACTAGACATGCATGCTAGACACCGCTACTATAATTCACAGGACAGGGTATTACATGTACTAGTGCTACGCAGATATGTTACACGGATTATGGCTACGCATCTATGTTCCACTTGTACTCGGATAAGTACCGCATTTCATATTCTTGTTATCATCATTACACGGATACTGTAGTTCACTGTACATGATATTAGACATTGACCACTGTTATTACATGACACGTCACACTCTTATTTCGGATTCATGTCCCACCGATATATAAAGGCACCACTTCACGGACACCGTTATGACATATAATATTATCATCGTTACATGGATTCTCGGCATATCACTGTTACATATGCATTTATGGTTTCTCTATTCTTGTCATATGGATTCTCATGCATATTACATGTATTAGTGTTCCATGTTCCCATATTCATGTTATATGATTATTTCCTGTTACTGATATGGATATTCCCGTTACTGGACATGAGAGCTGTTGATACGCGATATGTGGAATCCCACATCTATTATGCCCGTTATATTGTTTCCTGTTATATTGTTTACCGTTTCCCGTTATATTGTTCTATGCTATCACCAGAGCTCAGGTCCAGTTAACATGTTACCGTATCATGTACTGTATTGGTTCTTGTTACCTTGTATACTTAACACATAAAGATCACTTGGGTATGGGGGAGACTTGATGGTTGATTAGATATATCGGGTGGATGTCTGGATCCATTGTTCGTCCCACTGCAGGGAACGGGGTAGTGCTGGCTACCATCTGTTACTCATGAGCACCCGTTATTGTTTTAGCTCATTAAGATTCCCGTTACATGTTACAGCTCTAGCGGGCTGGCCCTGGTCTCAGCAGCCAGGGATCTGATAAGGCCGTTATCCCGGGTGTGTACAGGATACACCCACCTGATAAGAACTCCTCGACATGGGTTTCCAATTAACATATAAAAAACAGTATACACAATAGTGACATCGGAACACTTGTTATTTGGTTACTCTCTCGTTTGGATAATGGTCCCGTAGCCATGTCCGGATGGGTTCGACTGGAGTGCGGGCTCCAGTAGGAACTGCCAGTGGTATGGGACACTGGAAGAGAGTGATTAAAATACCGGGTGGTACTAATTTCTACTATTGTATAAAAGACATGACTTACCTGATACATGTATGCTATCTAGTTACTGTCCCTGATTTTATCTGCTATCCTGTTATATTTTGTTACTATATCTGGTACATGTTATACTTTCTGTGGTGGCATCCTACTCATGCTCATGTTGCATTGCATTGCATATATTATGTTTCCTGTATTCATTCCTGTCTATGCACAACATCGTATTATGGGTATCTTGCATACGCACATCTGCATGTTCACTTCTATCACGTCACCACTAGCATGTTCATTACGTTACCACTAGACAACATTATTTCTGATATAAACTGGACACGACTATGACATGACCTGATGATAACCGGTTAGGTAGTGATGGTATTAAAAGATAGCATGTTTATATATTTTTACCGCTTCGTATATGCATATTATATGGTATCACTATTATCACATCTTGTATTATCTATTTTATCGTGCTTGTATTACCATTGTATCTATTACTGCCTCCTTCATTTTACCACTCACTAGGTCGCTTTCTGACGACCCTGGGTTTGCATGCCCAGGTTGGAGATCCGAGTTACGTAGCTTCATAGAGTGCCTTGGAGTCATATGGGAGATTCCTCATCGGGACTATTCATAGGTATTTTAATGATTTATTTCTGTTATCTTATTTGTCCCTCTTTTCATATCTGTTATGATCGCTAACCTCTTCTGCACGTATTCTTGTACTTATTTCATGCTGGAACTCATGTGTATATGGAGGCCCTGTCCTGTACTGAGGCTTAACGTACTCGTGAGTGTGTTTTCACCTCGCGTATGTACGTCGCCATAACGTCTCCGTACCTGCGGGATCGGGGCGTTACAATACTATTATTGTTTCAATTGATATCATTGGATTCTTTAATTGGTATCAATTTTGACCTTTCTTATACTCATATATGTTTGTATGTACGTATGTTTTTCAATTCCAATAGTATCAATTTCGATTGGTATTAAACTTTTCGTACATATATATGTTTTAGTTGTGCTTATTATATCCCTATATCTTTAAGCACAAAATCTTGTTTATGCTTAGCTTGAGTTTCAATTTTGTTTCAATTGATTCAATTTTCAATTGGTATCTTATTTCGAGCTTACGCATTATTTTGTTGGTATTTCATAAAGGGGAAGAAAATTCGATTTTCATATTTCAATGGTATTTGTATCTCCACTCCCTTACTTTATGATAGAAAATAAAAAAAATTAATTGATATCATTACTTAAAAGAAAAATACTCTTTTGATATCAAGATGTTTATTTGAATGTTTTAAAATTGGTATCTCAAAATTTTGTTTAATAAAAATAAAAATAAAAATAAAAATAAAAATAAAAATACAAAAGTTTTTGATTTGTATTGCTATATGCAAGGAGAGCTTAACATCTCTTCTACATATAGATTCATGATGAGTGTATCCTGTATTGAAAGCTTGACAATCTCTTCTTTATGTGGTACACGTGTGTAGGGGGAGCTTCACATCTCCTCTTATGCATTACATAGTGTACGTTATGTGAATTAGGGCTTGTTATCCCTCCTTCATGTAATGTATCTATGTAGGGAAGCTTCACATCTTCCTCTTCATGAATGTATATCGCATATACCATTTATTTATTGATCTATGTTTACTTTTATTGGTATCAAGGTACTACTTTGACATATTTTCAATTGATACCTTAATTGATTGTCACCCTTATTTGGTTTTGTTTTTGTTTAGACAAAAAAGGGGAGAAACATTGTCTTTATTTACCCCTTATTGATGATTGTTTCGTTGTATTAAAAAGGGGGAAAGATTTTGTTTTGTTTTGTTTTTTTTAACCCCTTTATTGATGATTGACAAAAAGGGGAGAAAGATTTTGAGTTTTATATATGCATGTTTATGTTTTGCATATATTAAGTTTAATTTAGTTTAATTTTAATTGTATCTAGAGCATGTTGTGTTTTTTGAACATTTCATTGGGTATCTAGAGTCTTTTATTGTTTATGCATGATTATGCATTGTCATTCATTGCATATTTGTGTTTATTTGTTTTATGCATGAGTTAGGGGGAGCTTCTTTGAAGCTTAACTTTAATCCATGCATATATAACTCCATGAGTTTTGTCATCATCAAAAAGGGGAGATTGTTGGCCCGGAGGCCTTCCTCTCTAGTTTTGATGATGATTAACTCATGTAGTTATATTACTAATAATCTTGTGATTTTAGTTTTTAGATCATGTAACAAGATATTAGTTGGCGATTGCTTCAAAAAGAGGAGTTTGGAAGCTTTCACATGGTGATTTCAGGGCCCGGACATCAAGATCATACATAGCCTAGCTCGTGGATCACGTTTGGGATCGAGTCAGCTTGAAGATTGAAGATCGTCAAGAAGACTTAGGTATCCTAGTGTTTAGTGTGTTTAGATCCATGTGTAAGATAAGAATAGTTGATATGCTCAAGTGCACAACACACACGTTTATGTTTGGATATTGGTTTTTTCGTTTGGTTTAACAAATTTTGTTTTCATGAATAGTTGATCAAAACAAGTTTAATTGGTTTATGTATAGTAGTTTCATTCTATACATGCATCTTAACTTTTAACAAACTTATTTTGACTATCCTATTCATGTATTGAAAAATCAAAGTTTGATAAAATACAAGTTCTGATTTTTGATAAAAATGATAAACACAAAAATAGTTCAAATTGCTTGATATTTGAGTTGAAAATTTTATCACATGTTTATATGTCAATGCAAAATGAGAAATTATTTTTGGGATTTTTATAAGAGATAAAAGATTTTTAAAATATTTTAATCCCAGTTTCTGACCCAGAACAGTGGCTGACAGGCCAGGTCGGCCGATCGCACGTGTTTTCCATTATGTTTGCAAAGGGGGAAAACTTACAAATAAAAGTTTGAGGAGCTAAATTACAAGTATTCTCAAAAGATTACATGTAGATCTCCTCAGAGATTCTGGGAAAATGTGCCGATAGGAGTCTGGTCAGCGCCGACCACTTTGTCCCTTTGACGATGCGATCGATGAGATTCCCTTCTCGCCTGGTTCGGGGAATCAGAGAATAGAAGGTTGGTAGAACCCTCTTGCTGCTTCTCTAAATCGCCTTCAATAAGGAATTCCTTCTCGCCTGGTTCCGGAGATTCCTTGAGAAGAAGGACGACGTTAGGGTATCAACACCCTGATTAGAGAAAGCAATTCTCTAAAAGGTCTCTGAATTCGAGAGCGCACGGTGCCTTGTGAAGAAGCCTCTGCTTGTGGAGTCCTCTTTTCGTCTTCGATCCCTCCTTGATTCCTCTCCGTGTGTATTCGTCCCTTTTTTTCTTTGTACCCTTGATGGGCTATTTATAGGGAGAGCAAGGGTATAATCGTCCCCTTGAAGATATGGAAACAGATTGAACCGAATTTGTTTAAATCTGGAAAGTAGCCTTGCTGCGAGGCTAGGATCAGCTTCTGCGGAGCTAGAATTGGGCAGGTCGGTTGATCTTTCTGATTTGTTTTGATCCTTTCCATATCGTTGGGAGATTCTCCTTGATCCTCTTACTCGTTTCAAGAGAGTCAAGAGATTGCGACAATCACCTGCCATATTTGAATCCCGATTGGATTTGATTAGATTGAATCCGATCTCATCAGGAGATTTTGATTGGTCAAAGGTTTGACCATAGCAGGCTGATAGCGGAGCTGCCCGCTTTGAAGCTCATAGCGGAGCTAGAGGCAATCCTTAGCGAAGTCCGAAAAGAGGGTTTTCGGCGAAGTTATCAGTTAGCTTCCTGGCGAAGTTGGATGATGCTAGCCTCTCAATCGAGGCTATCTCCTTGGGCTAATGTAATGCTAAATGCTAGCATCTTAGACCTGCTGAGGTCTGTTTAGAAACAATCCGGGTTCACTGTTCTGCTTGCTGGATCAGTGGAGTCCAAACCGCTTCCTTGTCCCTTGGAGGTGGGTGAAAACTGGTCTTCAGCTCGTCTGTCCCTTGTCTTTTGTAAATGTCAACAAGTTTAGACATCGTTCGGACCAATGAGAATCTTGTCTTTTTTAAGTGTCAACAAGACCCCCTTCAAAGTTTTCGAAAGTCTGCAATAGCTCAGACTTCGAAATACTTTGAACTGCTGTGATGTGGTGTGGAGTATGAACGTCGCCATGATGGTTGAGTTCAACTTCGCCTTCAATCCTGCTTTGGGATGAATTCGCCGAAGAATTGCACTGGTTCGCGAAGCTTCGCGTCGGGGTAGTTCCGCTCCTGGGCTTCCAAGAAATAAGTTCGCTTTGGAACTCCTGTTGCCTTTTCAAAGCCAACTGCCGTGGGGCGGTTACGAGGAGGATCATTCCTTCTTTGCGCCAATCGAGAGAGATGTTCTCCGATTTGCACGTTTCCAAGGGAGGATATTCCCTTTATTCAAGGCGTCATAAGTGCCTTTTATGAGGGCGCAATAAATGCCTTGAATGCGCTCGTGCTTCCACGCTTGAGGTGAGAGTGCTCAGGCCATGGGGCCTATAAATAGGACACTTGAGGTCCTCTGAAGAGAAATGCCTTGCCTTTCTTCTTCTCTTCTCTTGGTTGTGAGAGATACTCAGATCTCTGAATTAGTGGGAAAACCCACTCTGGTTGTCTAACCGGCCAAGGACCAGTAAGTCTTGATCATTCGAAGACTTCACTGCTTTTAGGGAACTCATCTCCCTTGATTTAGCTTTGGCAGCTCGCTTTAGGGATTCCCTTGTTCTTCATCTTGCAATTGGCTGCTGCAGAGAAGGATCTCATCATAGCTTTCTGTGAAGCTACCATCTTGGCTTGATCAGTGAAAGATCGTTGCTTGTTAAGTCCGCTGCGCAGGCAGGACTTGGGACTTGGCTTCTTCAATAGTTGAGCCAGTCTTGCCATATTGGTGAATGTTGAGACTGTTTCTCACAAGATCAGTCTGACTTTGCCGTATAGGCGAGGTTAGGACTTGGCGTTTACTGAACCAGCCCATGGTTGCCGTGCAGGCGAGGCTTGTCCTCTGCTGAAGTTGGATTGCTTTGCCGCCCAAGAATCTGACTTAATGTTTTTGCAGCTTTTTCTGTGCTTGACTGCTAACTTGCTCCAATTTGCCTTGCAGTGAGCTATGCTTGCCAGTCTGGTAACTTGATGGAAGAAGCCATAAAATTGCCTTATGCTTCCCCGGTTGAAGCTTTACTTTTAAGCAGGAGGAACAATTCGGGGCAGCGAATGCGCGTCCCAGGGGCTGTTGGCAGCCTCTTATCCGAGATGATTCGTTCTGAGGTGAGGCTGGTCGCCGCTTCGTCGGAGGTGATCAGTGAGATCACTGACATCGTTGCCGACTTTCAACTTTGGTGGCCTTCGTCGGGACGATCCACTTCAGGGGAGTGGGCCTCACACCCGTCAGATCCGTGGCATCAAAACCAGTTCCCATTATAGGTGATCTGACGTGTTGGCGGCGATAAGCTTTATTGCCAGGCTTCAACAAAAATGGCCTGGCAAGATCTGCCATTTTTGTGGAGAAAAATGACCGTGTCCTTGTGGCACCACTGATTACAGCCTTATGCAGGAGGAAGGCCCTTCCTGTCCCGTTGGTCTGGCCTGGGAGCAGATAAAACCGCTTGTATGCCTCAAATGATCTTGTTGGGCAACTGAATGTGTTTGTATGAAACACAACTTTGATGTAATATCAATGTACCCTTACTTTTGAATCAATGAAAGTTCATCGTCTGATCATCTGATTTTTGTTTACTTTACTGAGAATTTGGCCATAGCGGGGCTAAACTGCATGCGGAGTTAAGGACATAGTCCTTTCTTTGAGTGATCTTCGCGAGACTGGCATGTCAGCGCCTTTTTAGAGGGCTAAAGTAAGCCTTTCGGCTAAGTTCTTGAAGGATTGCGCGAAGTCCGCACTTTAAGCCAGGGCGAAGTTAACCCTTAGCGGAATCGAAGCAGCGCTTCTCGGGGAGGCGCTTTGGGCGGCGTTTCGAATTAATTCGAAACGGCGGCATACGCCCTTTTCGAGGCCTTGTTTCAGGCGCTGATTGGCCTATAAAAGCCCGATCGGGCTGAGTAGGAAAAGATCTCCTTTTTCAGAGAAATTTCTATCTCTTCCTCTCCTTCTTCTTCCTTCTTTGCTTTAGAGTTCTTTGAGAACCCTTACATTTCTTTGATGGCGCCCAAAAGACGAGCAGGGAAAGAAGTGGCGACTTCTGCGGCGGAGGGCGCTCCTCCTCCGGTCATCGAGCGACCGATCACCGGTAAGGAATTTTCCTGTCTGATTAGAGAATGGTCTTCATCTTTTGGAGCCGATACTCGGCTATTAGGACGATCAAATATGATCTGTCCTTATCAGGGAACTCGTTTCCTTCAACTTCCCTTTTTTGCTTGCACCAGGGAAGTAAGAACTGAACAGTTCTTCTTTAGGCTTTCGCACGAAGCCATAACTTGGGCCATCTCCGTACTGTTTGAGGAAAAGGACTTGAATGAGTCCTCTCAGTCATGATGACTTTTGACCATAATGCCCCTTTGATGACGTCAGCCCTTAGGGCTATACCACTTCCTGCTTTAAGCGAAGCTGGCGCTTTGGATATTTTCTGCAAAGATGCAGTCTTATCCATGAAGTGAAGCTTTTTCAAAGCTATCGCCTTGCAGGCCCTGCTTGCTGGGCGAGGCTATGCCTTAGTGAATTTTTAGCTTTCGCATCCACTTGATTGGTGAACTAATCATAGCTCATTTCTGTTTTTGCAGTACATTACGCCTCCGGCCTCCAGAACAGTCTGTTCGGTGTAGCCAGTCGAGCAGGCGGAAGCATCAACTTGCAGTTCTATGGGCAGGCTTCATTGTTCAGCGAGCCGAGCTCCCTTGTACGGGATACGCTCATCCAGGGCGGTGGTCCGCAGGCCATGCGGAGCATCTTGACTACGGCTCCTCTCGAAGATATCGACCGTCAGGCTTACAGAAAGCCTGACTTCATGTTCGGGGATGCTGCACCAGATCCCGATCGCCAGCTACAGGCCGGTGAAGGCCAGTGGATCTTCCAGTTGGACAGCGAGAGATTCTATCTCCCGTCCGCTAAGCGGCATTTTGCTTTGTCTTCCTTTGCGAGCGCACTCAGGCTCGGAAGATGGCGTGGGGCGTGAGCCTAAATGCCGAGTCTGTAAGTGTCGGGAGGTTGACATTCCAGTCCGGCTATTCGAGGGCTGGCCCTCCTCGTAGCATAATGGGACTATACCCTGGGAAGGTATCGCGGGACCTTCCAGTAGGAGAGAACCCAGCTGCGGCGCCGACCTTTGGCACTCAGTTCTGCGAAGTTGACGGGAACTACCCCGCCACCGATTTCAGGACTCCTGGTTGGGTCCACCCTCCTAGATCGTGGTGGGCGGAGTTGACCAACTATATCCTCACCCATTTTGAGGGACTTAGAGAGGTTAAACCTCCATGAGGCCGTCAGGGCGACCTGCTACGGCATCGAGATGAAGGTGGCGTGCTTCTACGCCATCCTTGAGTTGTATTGCCCGGCCTCGGGGACTTTCTTCACCCCAGTTGGTGAGTTGGGCATGGCCCTGCACGAGATGCGGGAGATCTCTGCTTTGCCCTTCGGGTCTCTTCCATACGAGGAGTACTTTCCCTGTGAGGCGGAGTTGGCTATTCTGAAAAAGCAGGAGCCTGCTCTGCTCGAGACATATAGGGAATTGATGTGCCATTTGCACATTTGCTCCAGCATCCACACTGGTGGCAAGGGTAGCTCGAAGAGCTTGAAGAGCTGGGGGAACTACTTGTTCCCGGATATGACTAGTGCACCTGAGGCAGCTCATTGCGGAATTGCTGAAGAAGACATCTTGGCAAGGATGGAGGTGCATGCTGAAAAGGACATCGTCGTGGCAGAAGATGATGGTCCTTTCGGGAAGGGTGATGTTCTTCGGAGCTTTCACCATCAGGCCCGTCGGCCTATGTCTCGGAAGGCGTTGCTGGCCGGCTTCTTAACCATCTGGTTAAAGAAATGTGTCGTGCCTTCTTCTTCGGGTGACATCGTCCATCCGACTGTGCTGCTGCCTGTCGTTCGCTTGGTTCATGGCCACCGTCTGGGTCTTCTCCCGGCCATGGTGTGTTGTATTCAGAGGGGCCTTCGTGCACTGACGGAGGCTTTCTGCAGGCCAATGGCGTCAAGGCGGGGGAAGGGTGCCGTCCTGCCTTGTGACGGACCCAATCCTTGGGTAGGTTTACCGTACACCTACTTGATGGCGTGGTTCGCCTTGCACTGTCCCAGTTTGATTGGAGCTGGGGAAGACCCTCCGCAGGGTGTTCAAACGGCGCTTCTCCGTCGCTTTGAAGGCCGTTTGTGGCAGAAAACTTATGTGGCCGAGGCCCGTAAGTTAGTGCGTCGTTATGACGCTTATAGCCTGTTCCGTTGTTTTCCTCGCCTGCGGGGTGCAGGATACAACGAGGAATTCCGTGATGTGGAATCAGGTCGGTCTCCCATGAGTCGGGGTGTTTTCGAGTGGCTGGTCTGTATCCGGCCCTCGCATTTGCTGTACAGGAGTGGGGATACCTGCTACCTGGAGCCCTACGTCCCGAGCCGGTTTGCCCGCCAATTTGGGTATGACCAGTTGTATGTGGGCAACCCCAATCCGGATCTGGCTTTCATGGGGAGCCTCATTGATGGGGCTCGTGCTTGGCGGTTCTTTACCGCGGATGGTACTGGGGCGTGGCTACGCACGCCGCTGAGGGATCCCGGCCTTTGGACGACCCTGTGTTTCTGCCAATGGTATGCGGCTTCGAACTCCACACCTGCTGGGTTTAATGCCAATCGTTCGGGTGTGAAGTTAATTTCTCATCGGATGAGGCAGAAGGCTTCCGATAGGATGGAGGGCAAACGGGTCCGTGTTCCTGGCATAGAGGAGTTCATCGCTGTAGATGACAGCGGGGCTTCTGATGCGGGGAGCCCTTGCTTCGAGGCGGGGATGAGGGTTGATGCCCATGAAGCTGATGCTCGTGAAGCCGGGTCTGGTGTAGTGGGGACAGCTCCCTCACAACATGTGGAGGAAGTGGAGGAAGAGGACTCTGATGTCCACTTCAAAAGGAAGCGTGGGAGTGGATCCCGTAGGAAGTCGTAGGCGAAGAGGCCCCGTCGCCAGACTCCTACCATCGTGGTAGAGGGTGAGCCCTCTGCTGCGCCTCCTTCTGCTGCTCCATTAGTGGCTGAGCCGTCGGTTGCTGAACCGACTACTGGTAAGATTGGCCTCCATATAATATGCCTTCAGCGCACTTTAAATAACTCATCATTTGCTTTTATTGCAGGAGCTGAGGGGCATGGGGAGCAAGGGGACCAGTATGATCCTCTATTTGCTTATGGAGCTGCAGCTGGTTCCTTTGCTCGCTCGGAGGATTTGGAGGTGATGCGGCCGACTTTGGCCTTTCAGGCGCTGGGGCTTCTAAAGGAGGTCCTATGGCCTCCAGCTCTATCGGGTGGTCTGCGGAGGAATCGGCGAGTGGGCCGGCTATCCGCGTTGAGTCTGGTAAGAACTTTCCGATGGGACCCCTGGATTCTGATGCGGCTGACGAGGTGACATCGGCCTTCGGTAAGACTAAGATCTCTTGGTCCTCGCCTGTTTGCTGCGTCTCCTTCTTGACCTTGGTTTTGTTGCAGGTATTCGTCCCCAAGGTGCATCAGCTTCGAAAGAAGCGGCGGGTTTCCCTGAAGGGTCAAGGGGTGATATAAGCGCTTCGACCGGGCAGACGCTGCTGTGTTGGATGCGCTGTATGGCGACCTCTCCGACTTTGATTGTCGAGCCTGCTGTTCAGGAGGTGGTTGCCAGTCCTTCCTCCACGGTGGCTGGCGTGCTGGTGTCGCTGAGGACTCCGCCGAGGTCACCTTTGGCTTGCCCTGCTGCTGTCGATGTTCCCGCTTCTTCTTCTGCGGCGGTGTCGACTGGGTTGGTAGATTGCTCCGAGGTTGTCTCAAGGGTTGATGAAGCTGAGAATGACTTCATCGGTAATCTGGTCGACAGCTTCTATAACAGCTTGGAGCAGACTATCGGTCTCGTCTTGAAGGGCTCGCCTGTGCCGTTCTCGAAGCTGAAGATGGTCCTCTCCCGTGGCATTGAATGTATCCGGGACTTTGAGGGGTACCATCAAGCTGCTGCTTTAGAGCTCCTGGTAGATGACCTTGAGAAGGACGTGGAGGAATGGCGCCGCCTCTATAGTTCAGACGCATCGTCTTTGGCTGATGAACGGCTCTCACATCTTGTCGCGCAAAGGCGCGAGGCTCAGCTCGCCGCTCAAGAGGCTGCTGAGGCTATCTCCTCTGACTTGAGGTCCTTGGAGACAGAGGAGGCAGAGGTTGGGAGTGCAATTGACGCTTCCAACAGTGCTATTCTTGATGCTGAAGATAAGGTTAAGAGGGCTGAAGAGATGATCCGGAAGGCAAATCTCCTCTTATCCAAGGCTACACAGATGCGTCATGAAGAGGCTGCGCGGCTTGAGCAGCTCAGGGCTCTAAGTGAGGAACTGGCGCGGCAGAAGTCGTCACAGAGGGCGACTTTGGCGGAGGTCGAGGCTCGTCTGGCTCAAGCGGTGGACTTCGATGAGGCTGAGCTAAGATCACAGGCGCTGGCCCAGGCTGCTGATGACAGGAGGACGAGGCTAGCTTCGCTCGGAGATCGGATCCGATCTTATCATGTACGCCTATAGGCTCCTCCATGTATCCCATCCCTTTTGGAATTTAATAAAAATTCATTCTTTTGTCGTCTTTGTTTGTTTGGATAATGAGGCATGGCTGTCTGTTGGTTCAGAGGTCGCGATGACATAACCAATTGAGATGTTGCCAGTCTCGAGGTTAGCCCATTGCGGGGCTAAAAGGGGAGATACTTGCTTTTTGTAAATGTCAGCAAGCATCGAGATTGAGACTTAGCTGTCTGCTGGTTCAGAGGTCGCAATGACATAACCAATTGAGGCGCCGCTAAGTTCAATGGTGGATGAAACTTGGCTATCTGCCAGTTCAGAGGTCGCAATGACATAACTGGTTGAGAAGCCACCAAGCTCAACAATGAGTGATACTCGTCTTTTGTAAATGTCAACGAGTATCGAGACCTGTCTTTTGTAAATGTCAACAGGACTCGGGATTGAGACTTAGTTGTCTGCTGGTTCAGAGGTCGCGATGACGTAACCAATTGAGACGCCGCTAAGTTCAATGGTAGATGAAGCTTGGCTATCTGTCAGTTCAGAGGTCGCAATGACATAACTGGTTGAGAAGCCACCAAGCTTCAAAATAGGTGATACTTATCTTTTGTAGATGTTAATAAGTATCGAGACCTGTCTTTTGTAAATGTCAACAGGGCTCAAGATTGAGACTTAGATGTCTGCTGGTTCAGAGGTCGCAATGACATAACCAATTGAGACGCCACTAAGCTCAATGGTAGATGAGACTTGGCTATCTGCCAGTTCAGAGGTCGCAATGACATAACTGGTTGAGAAGCCACCAAGCTCAACAATGAGTGATACTCGTCTTTTGTAAATGTCAACGAGTATCGAGACCTGTCTTTTGTAAATGTCAACAGGACTCGGGATTGAGACTTGTCTTTTGTAAATGTCAACAAGCTCAAAATAGGTGATACTTATCTTTTGTAAATGTCAATAAGTATCGAGACCTGTCTTTTGTAAATGTCAACAGGGCTCAAGATTGAGACTTAGCTGTCTGCTGGTTCAGAGGTCGCGATGACGTAACCAATTGAGATGCCGCTAAGTCCAAAATAACAATGGAGTTTGGGAAAAGTCTCGTTTTCACGGGGAGAAACGAGGAATCACTGTCATAGGTTTAATGTTAACGTAACAGCGAGATATATGTGGTCCTACCATTCTATGGATGAGAATTGGTAGGTGATTTTGGAGGTCTCATTATCTCGGGGAGAAACGAGGGGATTGCTGTCATAGGTTTAATGTTAACATAACAGCGGAATATATGTGGTCCTACCATTCTATGGATGAGAATTGGTAGGTGATTCTGGAGAGGGAATCAAGTGGGAGCAGGTCCCTTGGGATTTTAAGCAAACCCCCAGCTATCAACAGGTTTGATATGCTTGGAGAAAGAGAGAGGCTCTCTTTGTGCGCATTCCGGACGCGCGGATCTCGATCAGAGGTGTAATGTTAACTTGATCGAGGGGAGATTCTTGATTAAGGATAGTACTTCTTTAAGAACTTGCCATTGATCGGCATCATGAGGAGGTCGCCGTCTGCAGTTGTAAGGCGGTATGCTCCGTTTGAATAGACTGTCTCTATCACAAACGGTCCTTCCCATTTAGGCTGAAATTTGCCTTTGGTCTTGTGCGTCATAATCATCGGTCGTCTGACGGCTAAGACTAGGTCTCCTTTGTGGAAGACTCTCTGCTTGACCTTCTTATTGAAGGCTTTTGACATCCGAGCCTGATATAGCTCGATGTGTTGCTGAGCTTGCAGCCGCTTCTCGTCCAGGGCTTCGAGCTCTTGAAGACGCAAGCGATCATTGTCTTCTGATGTCATCTTAGTAGTCAGGGCTACCCGCAATGATGGCACCTGGATTTCCAATGGGATGACCGCTTCGCACCCATATACCAGGGAGAAAGGCGTATTGCCTGTCGGTGTCCGAACCGTAGTCCGGTAGGCCCAAAGGCATTTACCGAGCTTTTCGTCCCAATCTCGCTTGTTCGAGGAGACAAACTTCTTGAGCAGCTTGATGATTGTCTTGTTAAATGCCTCTGCCAAGCCGTTGGCGGCAGGATTGTAGGCGGTTGAAGCCACATTCTGAATTCGGTATTTATCGCAGAACCGATAGAACCCTTGGCTTACGAACTGGGGACCATTGTCATGGATGATCCGTCTGGGTACACCAAATCGATGGATGACATGGTGTTTGATGAAGCTAACCAGATTGGAGGTTTTAACTTCGGCCAACGGTGTGGCCTCTGCCCATTTTGAGAAGTAATCGGTTATTGCCAGGATAAACCGGTGACCTCTTGCCGAAGAGGGACTGATTGGCCCTACGACATCGACTCCCCATGCTTCAAATGGCCATGAAGCAACAGTAGGGTGGAGTAGTTCCGAAGGTTGGTGTATGAAGTCTGCATGGACCTGGCACGCCTTACACCTTCGTGCATATTGGGTGGCATCGGCCATCATGGTCGGCCAGTAGTACCCAAGTCTGTGCAGCCTGTCTTTAAGCTTTGTACCCGGCTGGTGAGCTCCGCAAATGCCATCATGTGCTTCTTTAAGCACTTCGTGTGCCTCTGAATGAGAGAGACAACGGAGGAGGACACCGTCATATGAACGACGGTAGAGTGTCTTCAAAGTGGGATCATAGTAGAAACGGAGCGACCTTCGTCTGATGGACGCCGCTTCTTTGGGATCGTCTGGAAGCAGACCGTGCAGAGCGTAGTCAATGAGAGGGAAGCGCCAATCCCTCGGCTCAAGACCCACGGAGATATTATGGACCTCTTGAATCTTTAGCATATGCTTGGAGCATACGAGATGCCGGGTTGCGACTGTGAGGTGATACTCGGTGTCGGCCGGTAAGGCTAGCGTTGTCGCTAATGCAGCGAGAGCATCCGCCTTGGTATTTTGAGATCGGGACACATGCCCGATGTAGAAGCCTTCAAATAAGCTAGCCAATTCGATGGCTGTATGATAATAAAGCACCAAGTCCTCATGGCGGACTTCATATTCGTCTTTTACCTGGCTAATGATCAGCTTTGAATCGCCGTAAGCTTCAAGGTAGCGTACCCCCATTCCATGGGCGAGCTGGAGACCGATGAGCAGAGCATTGTATTCCGCTACATTATTAGAGCATGATTCTGTCAAGGAGAATGCTCTGGGAAGGATATGATCCTGTGGGGAGATGAACACAACCCCCACCCCGGCAATAATTTTCCCTTTGGGGCCCATCCGCGATGCTCTGTCGAAGAACATCTGCCACACTTCCTCTGCTGAGGTTGCATTAGACTCGAAGACTTCATCAGGGATGTCTTCGTGAAGTTTTGAATGTTCTGGAACTGGGTGAGCAGCTAAGAACTCTGCAAGGGCCTGGCCTTTAACTGCCTTCTGAGGAGTAAAGGTCATGTCGTATTGAGACAACAGGAGTGCCCATTTAGCCAACCTTGAATTCAGCGACCCTGGCTTCGTCATGAGAAGACGTAAAGGGTTCACCCTGGAGATGACATGTATGGTTTGGCCAACCAAATAATGTCGCGTCTTCTGGACAGCGAAGACGAGAGCTAAACACTCTTTCTCAATAGGATTGTAGCGAGATTCCGCTCCTATGAGAGTCCTGCTCAGATAATAAATGGCCTGCTCATGGCCATTGTCGTCCTTTTGAGCGAGGAGGGCGCCGAGGGAATAATCCAGAGCTTTTACATAAAGCAAGAATGGTTTCCCTGATGTAGGGGCCACTAAGACCGGAGGTTTTGTGAGATACCTCTTAATGTCTTCATAAGCTTCTTGACAAGCTTGGTCCCATATGAAGGCAGTACCCTTTTTCATGAGACGGGTAAAGGGCTGGCAACGGCCTGAAAGATTTGCTATGAATCTTCTGATGTAGGCTAATCTGCCTTGCAAGCCTCGGAGCTCTTTGAGGTTCCTCGGTGGATGCATGTCCTGTATGGCTTTGACTTTGTCTGGGTCCAGATGGATCCCTTTTGATGTGACAATGAACCCAAGGAATTTGCCGCTGGACACTCCCAAGAAGGATTTCGTCGGGTTCATTTTCAGCTGATGAGCCCGCATTATGTCGAACATCGTTTTCAGATCACGAAGATGTTCATTTTTGCTGCGGCTTTTGACGGCAATGTCGTCAACATAGCATTCCACCGTCTTTCGGAGATGGTCGCGGAAGATCATGCTCATCGCCCGCTGGTAGGTTGCTCCGGCGTTCTTCAGTCCGAAGGGCATTACCGTGTAGCAGTATACCCCCAATGGCGTTCGGAAAGAAGTATGCTTCTCGTCATCAGGATACATCTTGATCTGGTTATACCCTGAGAAGCCGTCCATGAAAGACATCCTCTCGAATCCGCATGTGTTGTCGATCATGACATCGGTGATCGGCAGTGGGAATTCATCTTTGGGACAGGCCGTATTGAGATCACGGTAGTCGATGCAGATTCGTATTTTCCCATTCTTCTTGAGGACGGGGACTATGTTAGCCACCCAATCTGGATGTTGTTCCTCCCGGATGAAGCCACAAGCATTGAGCTTATGAACTTCGGATTCAATAGCCTCCATGATGTTTGGGCGGAACCGACGTTGTTGCTGCTTGACTGGCCTAACGTCGGGCTTGATGTTTAGACGGTGCATAGCGACCTGTGGATCAAGTCCGGGCATGTCTTCATAGCTCCAGGCGAAGACATCTATATACTCTTTCACGAGCATTATCAATTCTTCCTTTTCGATGAGTGATAAGCTTTCACTTATGAAAATAGGCTTGGGGTGATCTTGACTACCCAAGTTAACCTGGATCACCTTGTCTTCGGTAGGTGGCTTGCGCAGCTCGAACCGCTTTTCCCATTGGAGACTTAATTGCTGGGCCCAAGGTTCCTCATCAGCAGCTTCTGCAGGTTCCAATTGACTGGCTGAAGTCATATTCACAGTGAGGCCGTTGAACATTCCTCCTATGCTGATGTCAGAGTCCCACTCGGCAGATGAACCCGACTGTGATGGAATTGGTTCGTCGTCTTTGACCTGAACCGTTACTGACGATGTGGGTGTAACATAACCCAACCCCCTGCGTGTACTATCATAGTAATTTGCAGGTTTTCCTCTTGGGATGGAATTACGCATCAAGCTGCGTCTTCCTTTTCCGAAGTTTAGGCCCGCTCCCTGCTTCAGGTTGTAACCCATCTTCTTCATAATATGGCGCGCTGATGGCGCGTAATGAAAGAACTGTGGAGCATCCGACTCTGAGCTTGAGTCTATAGTTGAGAATCTCCCTGGCCGGGCTCTGCCGAAGATTATCGGCAACTGACCTTGTTTGGATGGAGGGATCACCAGCGTGGCCCCTTCTATAACCTCCACAGATGTAGTAGCCGAACTTGGCTCATGTACGGGCGTATGAAGAGAGCCATCCATAATGGATTTAATCGACTCGATGCTTGCAGGATAATCAAAAGAGATACTATCATTAATTACCCATTCTCCCTCTTCATCGGAAGGGATATTACATTGGGGGTCATTAAAGCATGCTACAATTGGTTCGCCAATCGAAATGGCTGGCACGCCTGTTTCGGATTCTGAATCCGCCTCATTGCCACTTTCATCATCGTCTGGCAATGGCTCTGCAGGCGTTCCGTCGGCCTCTTGATACAGGAGGGCGTCGGTGAAGTAGTTTTCCACCCCCTTGAAGGGTTGCTTTTCAGCGAAGACAGTTCGTACTGTCGCATCATCTTCAACATATTTGAAGCACTGATGGAGAGTGGAAGGAACGATCCAGTTGGCATGGATCCATGGTCATCCCAGTAACAGGTTGTATGATGTGTCAGCGTCGATGACATAGCATGTCACCTCTGACTTCAGGCTTCCGATTCTGCAACGGAGCCGAATCTTTCCAAGCGGATGGCTGCTCCCGGCGTTGAAACCATATATTGTAGTGGTGGTTGCGGACAACCTGTACAATGGTATGCCGAGGAAATAGAGGAGCCTTTTGGGGATGATGCTGAGTGCAGACCCCGGATCGACTTGTACTCTTTCAATGCATGTTGAACCGATATATCCGGTATAGTACAGAGGTCGATCATGCTTGTTGTCTTTGAGAAGCATATCTTCCGCCGTAAAGGTAATAGCAGGCACTTTGGACTGTGCGTGATGGCACTCTGAGCAGGAAGGCTGCATCTCATCACCAGGAACCTCAGGCATGCATGTCAGAAAGGACTCCGAGTCGGCCAGCGCATCTCTGAGTGCCTCTCTTGTCTCTTTAGAGAGACGAAGGAGCTCGTGTATTGTGATACGAGCCGGGATATTGGCTAAGTGGGCCAATATATCAAAGCGAAAGGGCGTGACTAACCCTTGGCCTGGCGGTTTCTTCAACACATGGTCGAACCGCACTTCCTTAGGCTTCTCCTTCCCTTTGGTCAGAACTGGAGCGGATGCCGGCATTGGTACTGACGTCGTTTGCTGTTGTATCTCGTCAGTAGACTTGTCATACTGCTTTAAGTATGATCTTCCAGACCGGGTGCCTGTCTGTTGAGGCACATCTGCCTGCGCTGTACAGGCATGCTTCTCTTCTTCTGAATCGCTGAGGGAAGCCGAAGTAAGATTACCATCATCTGGCAGGACAGAGATGACATTGCAGGACTTGCCCTTTTTGCTGGAGTCCTTTGACGTCCGCTGTACGTCTCGGACGAGGTCAGGGTGTATCCACATAACTTCCCCTGTCTCCAATGTCAAGGGGACGAGACCCTTGTCAACTTTAGCTATGGTTGAAGAATGCTTGACTTCCAACCGCGGTGTGGGGGCTGGATAGGTCCCGTCGGGAACTGTGACCTTCTGAGCAGTGCCGAACTCAAGAGTCACCATATTGGCAGTGACTTTCTTCTGTTCCGTCTTCAATGTGAGGACTCCGGCGTCGACCAAGGCTTGAATTCTATCCTTGAGAACATAGCACTTGTCAGTAGGATGGTGGATCATCCTGTGGTAGAGGCAGTATTTAGGGTCGTTTGTACGCCCTATCTCATTGGGACGGCGAGCGTCCGGTAGCTTCATTTTGTTCCCTTTGTGGAGCAGATGGAATATCGTGACCACCTGGTCATCTCTGAAGGAGTACTGCTTCGGAGGAAACTTGGGCTCTTGGCTGTTGACGCCGCTCTTCTTGGCCTTTGACTGCATGTCCCCGGTCAGCTCGACGGACATAATCTCCTTCCCTTTAGCTTGGGAAGACTGCGGGAGATCGCTACGCCCTTTGTTGTTCGCGCCCCATTTGCTCCTAGGGGCGGATGGCTCGAACTTCTTAGCCGATTTCTCGGCTATCTCAGCTTGTTCGACCAATTCCTTCCAAGTATGGGCTTTGACAGCCCCCATGCGGACTTCTACTTGATCCAAGAAGTTGTGCCTGCATGTCTGTAAGAGCATGGGTAATGGCATTCCTGCTGGGCACATCAGAGATAGATTTCTGAACCGCTCAATGTATTGACGGACAGATTCGCCTTTCCTCTGCACAGTGGAAAGGAGCTTGTCCATGGTCACTTCGGTGTCATCCTCATAGAAGCGAGAGAGGAACCGAGTTTTCAGGTCGACCCAGGATTGATAGAGCCTGAGGAAGGCTTCGGAACCAGTCGAATGCCACCCCTTTCAAGGTGCCGATGAACAACCTAGCCATGATGGCGTCGTTGTTTAGAACATTACCGGTCTGGGACCGGAAATAGTAGATGTGCTGATTGGGCGAGCTCTTACCATCATACGTGTGCAACGTTGGTGGTTTGAACTTTGGCGGATATGGCACCGAATCCCACTCCAGCGGATAAGGACGGACTGCCCCTACCTTCTTTAATTCATCCCTCTGAGTTAGGGATGCGATTTGAGCTTGAAGGCCTTTAAGGACTTCGGCATCCAGGGAAGAGCCTCCCTTAGATTTCTCCATCTTGGGCGGATCGTTGCTGAGTGTCCCTCCTCATCATGATTGCTCCCGGTATCATCATTCCGGTTGCTGAGGAGCTGAGCGAGCATCTGTTGAATATTGTCCAGGGCCTCTTGCTGAGTTCTAGAGGTCTGCTCCTGAGCTTCCAAACGCCGACGAAGGTCGTCATTGGCGTTATCGGCCATATTAACCGATGCTTTGTCCGTTCGCACAGAACTGACAGTTGCTGAAGAGGCATACCCGCTGTCTTCATCTTCTCCATCAGATGATTGGGGTGATCGTCTGGACTGTGGTGAGATTAGGGCCTTTGAGGAAGAAGGCTGCTCATAATTATAGGGTATCGCTACCCTGGATCTGGTGTTTCGGAAAACACCTTCTTCGCGCACCAAGACTTCACCTAAGCCCGGGCTATAATCTAGAACTGGGGAGCCGAAAGGGGTATCATCAGATGTATGACCTTCCCTGTGTCGCTCTCGTCCTCTTCCGGTCATGTTGACGGACGCGAAGGCTAGGCCTCGCGAAGCGCTCCTTTCATGATGTTTCTTTATGGCATGTGCGGATAACCGGTCAAACACCGATTGACGGTGCGGAGGTGCCACCTTGATTGGATATTGCCGACAATGGGCTGAATGGATTGTCACAAGTCGGCATCCTCTTTGACAACACGGGGAAGTGGTTTGGAGAGACTCCAATTCCCGCTTGTTCGTCAAGAATTGTCGCAGGTTAGGCTCAACAGAGCCTGAACAACCCCGTAGAGAGGCCTTTTTGGAGCGTACAAGGGATGATGCTCCGTTCTTCTTATCCCTGCAGAAGGGATTAGTACTGAATAGTACTTTGGCGCTAGCTTCGCCGACAGGTGCGAGCTTAGTGCCTGATGAATTGGGGAGCGGAGCACACTGTGGTGCTTTGCCCGCTATTCTGCTGCGAAGGGGATCAACCTCAGATAACACTGCGGTCCTAGCCTTGCGGCCGCGAACCCAGTGAGTTCGTTGTGGTACAATAGCTTCGCTTGTACGAGCGAGGCTGACATGAGGCTTCGCTGCCTTTGATTCAAGTGACGGTATGATTGCCGTCGTGACTTCATGGCTGGCAGCATCGTCAGGGCAGATGGGCATCTTACCCTTTTTTCGCGGGAGAGGCGCAGTCTCGGCATGACTACTCCGGGAGCTTTGGTTGAAGACTCCTGTTTAGGCTTCCATATCAGCCTTGACAGGGGACACCTAGGTTCGCAAGGAACCTGAATAGCCGCAAGCGGGGCTGTGGGGTGTTGGCAAGATTCTGCCTCTGGTTTCTGATTTGAAACCTTGGCCATGGAGACCTTCCTGTGCTTCCGTGCTCGAAGCGTCAGGCCACCCCCAGAGAGGACTTCTTCAAATCTTCCTTGATCGATCTAGATAACCAGGTTCTCAAAAGTGCAGGATCTGGGCTGCGGGCATGTTTCCTTATTGCGCCAGAGAACTGCGGCAGGTTTGCAGAGAACCTTTTCCGTCTCCGCAGAGACTTTGCTTGAAGATTTAGCCAGAGAAGATCTGGCTGCACCGGCTTTTCTGAATTCAGAGATAGACCCGAAGGTCTGTTCGTCGCATTGCGACACTTGATTCTCAGCAGAGGAGAATACAATCCCCAGCGGAGTCGCCATCTTGTTTTCCATTATGTTTGCAAAGGGGGAAAACTTACAAATAAAAGTTTGAGGAGCTAAATTACAAGTATTCTCAAAAGATTACAAGTAGATCTCCTCAGAGATTCTGGGAAAATGTGCCGATAGGAGTCTGGTCAGCGCGCGACCACTTTGTCCCTTTGACGATGCGAGCGATGAGATTCCCTTCTCGCCTGGTTCGGGGAATCAGAGAACAGAAGGTTGGTAGAACCCTCTTGCTGCTTCTCTAAATCGCCTTCAATAAGGAATTCCTTCTCGCCTGGTTCCGGAGATTCCTTGAGAAGAAGGACGACGTTAGGGTATCAACACCGTGATTAGAGAAAGCAATTCTCTAAAAGGTCTCTGAATTCGAGAGCGCACGGTGCCTTGTGAAGAAGCCTCTGCTTGTGGAGTCCTCTTTTCGTCTTCGATCCCTCCTTGATTCCTCTCCGTGTGTATTCGTCCTTTTTTCCTTGTACCCTTGATGGGCTATTTATAGGGAGAGTAAGGGTATAATCGTCCCCTTGAAGATATGGAAACAGATTGAACCGAATCTGTTTAAATCTAGAAAGTAGCCTTGCTGCGAGGCTAGGATCAGCTTCTGCGGAGCTAGAATTGGCAGGTCGGTTGATCTTTCTGATTTGTTTTGATCCTTTCCATATCGTTGGGAGATTCTCCTTGATCCTCTTACTCGTTTCAAGAGAGTCAAGAGATTGCGGCAATCACCTGCCATATTTGAATCCCGATTGGATTTGATTAGATTGAATCCGATCTCATCAGGAGATTTTGATTGGTCAAAGGTTTGACCATAGCAGGCTGATAGCGGAGCTGCCCGCTTTGAAGCTCATAGCGGAGCTAGAGGCAATCCTTAGCGAAGTCCGAAAAGAGGGTTTTCGGCGAAGTTATCAGTTAGCTTCCTGGCGAAGTTGGATGATGCTAGCCTCTCAATCGAGGCTATCTCCTTGGGCTAATGTAATGCTAAATGCTAGCATCTTAGACCTGCTGAGGTCTGTTTAGAAACAATCCGGGTTCACTGTTCTGCTTGCTGGATCAGTGGAGTCCAAACCGCTTCCTTGTCCCTTGGAGGTGGGTGAAAACTGGTCTTCAGCTCGTCTGTCCCTTGTCTTTTGTAAATGTCAACAAGTTTAGACATCGTTCGGACCAATGAGAATCTTGTCTTTTTTAAGTGTCAACAGCACGGTCGACCGCACCAAGGGCCGGTCGACCGTACGGTCGACCGACGTGCACAGAGCTGTGCACGTCTGGCAGCACAGTGGGCCGGTCGACCGGACCAGAGAGCTCTACTCTCTGTATCTGGGCGGTCGACCGGGCGGTCGACCGGATTGCTCCAACGGTCATATTTTGACCGTTGGCGGTCGGGCCGGCCGGTCGGCCGCCAGCCTGTCAGGCTGACAGATCAGCCTAACGGCTAGTTTTCTGTTTGGGCTATAAATACCCCATCCCTTGGGGGTTTTAGCTAAGATTTTCTAGAGCAAAAATTTTCCCATTCTCTGATTTTAAAAACAAGTTTTCAAAAGTGTTTAAGTGCCAAAAAGATCAATCTTTCTTTGTTTTAGAGATTTTGAAAAAATCAAAGAAAATAGAAAAATTGGGAGATTTGTTTTGTTCTTCATTTCTAACCTTTACAAAGAGTTTTCCTAAGTATTTTTCTTTGAGTTTTTGTTTTCCAAACTCTAGTTTTTCACACTTGAGCTTATCTTCTATCCTATTCTATTAGGATCTTGTTTAGTGGAAAAAGGAAAGTGGTTTGTGGTTGAAAGATACCACCAAATTGTAAACCCTTGATTTCTTTAGTTGCTCCCTCTTTGGTAGAGGTTGAGGTTGTTGTATTGGGAACGGGCCTGCCCCTCGGTTGTGAGGCGGTGTTTGAGAGAGAAGTTCGGTACTCCCTGTTGTAAAAATTCTTCTCGGTGAAGGTTCCCTAGGTGGGAGTCCTCGATGGACAAGATAGTGGATTAGAAATCCTTCTCGGTGAAGGCGGGGACGTAGAGCTAGGGGCTCGAACCTCGGAACATATCTTTGTGTTTGCGTTTGATCCATTGTCTCTCTAACTCTCTCTCTCTTTTAATTTGTGTAAAGCATCATTCTTATCATCATATCATATTTGCTTGTGTTGTGCCTTGCATTATTTCATATTGCTTATCATCCTTATATGCTTGGCTTGCTTGTGTGTGTGCCTCACTTATACTTAACCACAAGAGTTTCATATAGCACCTCAACCCTTATCTAGAGGAATCAAGAGGAGTTAGTCCAGAGCCCTTCACGGGGAATTCGGCTACACTTGTGTGTTGTACTAAGTGTGTTGCAAATTTGTTTTAGCTTCCGCATTTAGTTTCTAGATTAGCATTATCACCTATTCACCCCCCCTCTAGGTGATTTATAGCAATGACGTAACCGATTAAAATGCCACCAAGCTCAAAAATTGGATTGGATTTGGAAGAAATTGTCAGAGGTATATTGTTAATGGAAAAGATATGCCAGAGGTGTAGTGTTAAACATAGCATGAAAAGGGCTCGTTCTCACTGAGAAAAACGAGGAGATCACTGTCATAGGTTTAATAACTTAACAGCGAAATGGATGCCAGTGGTATAGTGTTAAATATAGCATGAAAAGGTCTCGTTCTCTCTGAGAAAAAACGAGGAGATCACTGTCATAGGTTTAATTTTAACTTAACAGCGAAATGGATGCCAGAGGTATAGTGTTAAACATAGCATGAAAAGGTCTCGTTCTTACTGAGAGAAACGAGGAGATCACTGTCATAGGTTTAATGTTAACTTAACAGCGAAATAGATGCCAAAGGTGTAGTGCTAAACATAGCATGAAAATGTCTCGTCCTCACTGAGAAAAACAAGGAGATCACTGTCATAGGTTTAATGTTAACTTAACAGCGAAATGGATGCCAGAGGTGTAGTGTTAAACATAGCATGAAAAGGTCTCGTTCTCACTGAGAAAAACGAGGAGATCACTGTCATAGGTTTAATGTTAACTTAACAGCGAAATAGATGCCAGAGGTGT
The DNA here is from genome assembly GCA_038442645.1 of Agave tequilana. NCBI lineage: Eukaryota > Viridiplantae > Streptophyta > Magnoliopsida > Asparagales > Asparagaceae > Agave > Agave tequilana. The sequence continues at coordinate 24,594 of JAVJIF010020609.1, forward strand.
AGTGTTAAACATAGCATGAAAAGGTCTCGTCCTCACTGAGAAAAACGAGGAGATCACTGTCATAGGTTTAATATTAACTTAACAGCGAAATGGATGCCAGAGGTGTAGTGTTAAACATAGTATGAAAAGGTCTCGTTCTCACTGAGAAAAACGAGGAGATCACTGTCATAGATTTAATGTTAACTTAACAGCGAAATGGATGTCAGAGGTGTAGTGTTAAACATAGCATGAAAAGGTCTCGTTCTCACTAAGAAAAATGAGGAGATCACTATCATAGGTTTAATATTAACTTAACAGTGAAATGGATGGAAAGATCTCTATATGTGGTATTACCATTCCATGGATGAGAATTTGTAAGTGATTTGGAAAGGGAATTAAATGGGAACATGTCCCTTAGGATTTTTAGCAAATCCTCAGCTGTCAACGGGTTTGATATGCCTTTACCAACTACCATTTGAGTCGGACTAGCCATGCTATTCCCCTCAGCATGATGAGTTGTCGAGGACTTATGTTGGGCTTAAAGGCCAACATTTTCCTCTATCCTTAACCGTTAAAGGTGTTGATCATTTGGTTAGTGCGTGTGTAACCTTGAATCTTCTTTGAGACAACCAGTATATGACCAGGTTCCTACTGGTTTATGATTGTATGATCTCGCTTGGAGGAAGAGAGAGGCGCTCTTTCTGCGTACCTTGGATTTGAAGGTCTTGATCAGAGGTGTAACGTTAACTTGATCATGAGAAGGGTCCTTAATCAAGGATAATACTTCTTTAAGAACTTGCCATTGATCGGCATCATGAGTAAATCACCATCTGAAGTCATAAGGCGATATGCCCTGTTTGAATAGACTGTTTCTATTACAAACGGTCCTTCCCTTTGGGCTGAAATTTGCCTTTGGTTTTGTGTGTCATGATCATTGGTCGTCTGACGGCTAAAACCAAATCTCCTTTCTGAAAGACTTTTTGTTTAACCTTCTTATTGAAGGCTTTTGAGATCCGAGCTTGATATAACTCAATGTGCTGCTGAGCTTGTAACCACTTCTCATCTAGGGCTTCGAGCTCTTGAAGACGCAACTGATCGTTGTCCTCTGATGTGATCCTAGTGATCAGCGCAACTCGTAATGACGGCATCTGAATTTCCAACGGTATGACTGCTTCACACCCGTACACCAGGAAAAAAAGGCGTATTGCCTGTCGGGGTCTGAACCGTGGTTCGGTAGGCCCAAAGACATTCACCAAGCTTTTTGTTCCAATCTCGCTTATTCGAGGAGACGAACTTTTTGAGTAACTTGATGATTGTTTTGTTGAATGCTTCCGCTAAGCCATTAGCGGCGGGATTATAGGCAGTTGAAGCCACATTCTGAATTCGGTATTTATCGCAGAATCGATAGAATACCTGGCTTATGAATTGTGGACTGTTATCATGGATGATCCGCCTAGGGACGCCAAATCGATGGATGACATGGTGTTTGATGAAATTAACCACGTTAGAAGTTTTGACTTCAACCAGTAGTATGGCTTCTGCCCATTTTGAAAAGTAATCGATTATTGCTAAGATAAATCGGTAACCTCTTGTCGAAGAGGGGCTGATTGGTCTACGACATCGATTCCCCATACTTCAAATGGCCATGAAGCGACAGTTGGGTGGAGCAACTCCGGAGGCTGGTGTATGAAGTCCGCATGAATTTGGCATGCTTTACACCTTCGTGCATATTGGATGGCATCGACTATCATGGTTGGCCAATAATATCCAAGCCTATGCAATCTGTCTTTAAGTTTTAGACCTGGCTGATGAGCTCCACATATGCCGTCGTATGCTTCTTTAAGCACTTCCTATGCCTCTGAATTAGAAAGGCAACGGAGGAGGACACCGTCATATGAACGACGGTAAAGTGTCTTCAGAGTTGGATCATAGTAAAAATGGAGAGACCTTCGTCTGATAGATACCACTTCTTTAGGATTATCTGGCAGCAGACCATGTAGAGTATAGTCGATGAAAGGAAATCGCCAATCCCTCGGCTCAAGATCCGTCGAGATATTATAGACCTCTCTGGTTCTTAACATATGTTTAGAGCAGACAAGGTGTCGAGTCGCCACTGTAAGGTGATACTCGGTGTTGACTGTCAGGGCTAGTGTTGTTGCTAAAGCAGCAAGAGTATCCGCCTTAGTATTCTGAGATTGAGATACGTGCCCGATGTAAAAGCCATCAAACAGATTAGCTAATTCGATGACTGTGTGATAATAAGACACCAAATCCTCGTGACGGACCTCATATTTGCCTTTAACCTGATTGACAACCAGTTTTGAATCGCCGTAAGCTTCAAGGTAGCGTACCCCCATTCCGTGGGCGAGCTGAAGACCAATGAGTAGAGCATTATATTTCGCTACATTGTTGGAGTATAATTCCGTCAGAGAGAATGCTCTAGGAAGGACGTGATTTTGCGGGGAGATAAACACAACCCCCACGTCGGCAATGATCCTGCCTTTAGGGCCTATTCGTGATGCTCCATCGAAGAACACCTGCCAAACTTCATCCTCTGAAGTTACATTGGATTCGAAGACTTCATCTGAAATATCTTAATGAAGTTTTGAGTTTTCTGGAACTGGATGAGCAGCCAAGAACTCTGCGAGGGCCTGACCTTTAACCGCCTTTTGAGGGATAAAGAGCATGTCGTATTGAGACAAAAGAAGCGCCTATTTAGTTAATCTTGAATTCAATGATCCTGGCTTCGTCATGAGAAGACGCAAAGGATTCACTCTGGAGATAACATGCATGGTTTAGCTGACCAAATAATGTCGTGTCTTCTAAACGGCAAAGACAAGAGCTAAGCATTCCTTCTCAATAGGATTATAGCGAGATTCCGCCCCTATTAGAGTCCTGCTCAGATAATAAATGGCCTGTTTGTGACCATTGTCGTCTTTTTGAGCAAGCAGGGCACCAAGAGAATGGTCCATAACTTTCACATAAAGTAAGAACGGTTTCCCTAATGTGGGAGCCACTAGGACTGGAGGTTTTATAAGATATCTCTTGATATCCTCAAAAGCTTCCTGACAAGCTTGATCCCATACAAAGGAAGCACCCTTTTTCATGAGTCGGGTGAACGGTTGACAGCGGCCTGAGAGATTTGCGATGAATCTTCTGATATAAGCCAGTCTACCTTGCAAGCCTCTAAGCTCTTTGAGATTCCTTGGTGGATGCATGCTCTGAATGGCTTTGACTTTGTCTGGGTCAAGATGAATCCCTTTTGATGTAACAATGAATCCAAAGAACTTGCCACTCGAAACTCCCAAGAAGGATTTTGTCGGATTCATTTTTAGTTGATGAGCCCGCATGATGTCGAACATCATTTCAAGTCACGAAGATGGTCATTCTTATTATGGCTTTTGACAGCAATGTCGTCGACATAACATTCTACCGTTTTTCGGAGATGATCGTGAAAGACTGTACTCATTGCCCGCTGATAGGTTGCTCCAGCGTTCTTTAGCCCAAAGGGCATCACGGTGTAACAGTATACCCACAAGGGTGTTCTGAACGAAGTATGCTTCTCGTCGTCGGGATACATCTTAATCTGATTGTACCCTGAAAAGCCGTCCATGAATGACATTCTTTCGAATCCACAGGTATTGTCAATCATGACATCGATGATGGGCAGTGGGAATTCGTCTTTAGGACAAGCTGCATTGAGATCACGGTAATCGATGCAAATTCGTATTTTTCCATTCTTCTTAAGGAGGGGAATGGTATTAGCAACCCAATCTGGATACTGTTCCTCTCGTATGAAGCCACATGCAATGAGCTTATGAACTTCGACTTCAATAGCCTCCATAATGTTAGGGCGAAACTGACGTTGTTACTGCTTGACTAGCTTGACGTCAGGTTTGATATTCAGATGATGCATGGCTACTTGTGGGTCATGTCCGGGCATGTCTTCGTAATTCTATGCGAAGACGTCTATATACTCCTTTACAACTATTATTAATTCTTCTTTTTCATAAGTGATAAGCTTTCACTTATAAAGATGGGTTTAGGGTGATCTTGACTACCCAAGTTGACCTGCATCACCTTGTCTTTGGTTCGCGCAGTTCGAATCGCTTTTCCCATTGGAGTTCCAATTGTTGAACCCATGGTTCCTCATCAGTAGGTTCCGCTGGCTCCAATTGACTGCTTGAAGTCATTTTAACAGTGAGATTCTCGAACATCATCCCCACACTGACATCTGAGTCCCACTCGGAGGAAGAGGCAGAATGTGATGGAATCAGTTCGTCATCCTTGGATTGAACCGTTGCAGGTGGTGTGGGTGTAACGTATCCCAACCCCCTGCGTGTGTTATCATAGTAATTTGTAGGTTTCCCTTTTGGCACAAAGTTACGCAGCAAACTACGCCTTCCTTTTTCGAAATTCATGCCCTCTCCGTGCTTTAGGTTGTATCCTATTTTCCTCATCATGTGGTGCGCTGGTCGCGCATAATGGAAAAATTGCGGGGTGTCTGAGTCTGAACTTAAACCTGCGGCTGTGGACCCTCGTGGTTGGGCTTTACCGAATATTATTGGTAACTGACCTTCTTTGGATGGAGGGATCACTAAAACGACCCCTTCTACAGATTCCATGGGTGTCTCGGATGCACCTGGTCTAGGTAAGAGCATGTGCAGAGAGCTATCCATAATGGATTCAAACAACCCGACACTCACAGGATAATCAAAGGGGACATTATCATTAATTACCCATTTGCTTCCATCTTCAGAAGGAGTGTTACATAGGGGATTATTAAGACATGCTATAATTGGTTCGCCAATCAAAATGGCTGACATGTCTGCTTCAGATTCTGAATCCGCCTCATTGCCACTATCATCATTGTCCCGCAATGATTCTTTCGATGTTTCACCTGATAGAAGAGAGCGTCAGTAAAGTAATTTTTCACCCCTTTGAATGGTTGCTTCTCAGCGAAGACAGTTCGTACTGTTGCATCATCTTCAACATATTTGAAGTACCGGTGCAGAGTGGAGAGAACGATCCAGTTGGCGTGAATCCACGGTCATCCTAGTAGCAAGTTGTATGACGTGTCAGCGTCAATGACATAGCACGTCACTTCTGACTTCAGGCTCCCGATTCGGCAACAGAGTCGAATTTTCCCAAATGGATAACTACTCCCGGCATTAAAATCGTATATTGTAGTAGTGGTTGCGGACAACCTATATAGTGGTATATCGAGGAAGTAGAGGAGCCTTTGGGGATGATGCTGAGTGCAGACCCCGGGTCAACCTGTACCCTTTCAATACATGTCGAACCGATGTATCCGGTGTAGTATAAAGGTCGATCGTGCTTGTTATCCTTGAGAAGCATATCTTCCACTATGAAGGTAATAGCATGTACCTTTGATTGTACATGATGGCATTCAGGGCAAGAAGACTGAGCGTCATCTTTAGAGATTTTTAGCATATACGTCAGGAATGATTCTAAATTAGCCAGTGCATCTCTGAATGCTTCTCTTGTCTCTTTTGAGAGACGAAGGAGCTCGTGTATGGTAATACGAGCCGGGATATTAGCCAGCTGGGCCAATATGTCAAAACAAAAGGGCGTGTCAAGCCCCGGGCCTGAAGGCTTCTTCAGGACATGGTCGAACCGGACTTCCTTTGGCTTCTCCTTTCCCTTGGTTGGAACTGAAGCGGGTGCTGGTACTTATACTGACGTCGTTTGTTATTGTGTCTCGTCAGTAGCTTTCTCATACTATTTTAAGTATGATTTTCCGGATCGAGTACCCGTTGGCTGAGGTACATCAGCCTGCGTCGCGCAAGCGTGCTTTTCCCCTTCAGGATCGCTGAGAGAAGCTGTTGTAAGATTGTCATCGTCTGGCAGGATGGAGAGACATTGCAAGATTTGCCCTTCGACTTGGACTTCTTTGAATCTCATTGTTCGTCTCGGACAAGGTCTAGGTGTATCCACATGATTTTCCCTGTCTCCAATGTCAAGGGAATAAGACCCTATTATCTTGAGTTTTAGCTGAAGGATGCTTGACTTCCAGCCGTGGTGCAGGGATTGGATAAGTCCCGTCAGGAACTGTGACCTTTGGGGTTTTGTCGATCTCGAGGGTCACCATATTTGCAGTGACTTTCTTTTGTTCTGACTTCAACGTCAGGACTCCGGCGTCGACCAAATCTTGAATTCTGTCCTTGAGGACAAAGCACTTGTCGGTAGGTTGATGAATCATCCTATGAAAGAGACAGTATTTGGGATCGTTCGTGCGTCCTATTTCATTGGGACGTCGAGCATCCGGCAACTTCAATTTATTCCTTTTGTGGAGTAAATGGAATATTGTAACTACTTGATCGACTTTGAAGGAGTACTGTTTCGGAGGAAACTTAGACTCCTGATTATTGAAGCCGCTCTTCTTGGCCTTCGACTGAACATCCCCTGACAATTCTACGAACATAGTCTCTTTCCCTTTGGCTTGAGAAGACTGCGTCATGTCACCACGTCTTTTATTCATACCCCATTTGCCTTTAGGGGTGGATGGTTCGAACTTTTTAGCCGACTTTTCAGGTATCTCAACTTGCTCGATCAGTTCTTTCCAGGTATGGGCTTTGACAGCCTCCATGAGAACCTCTACTTGGTCTAAGAAGTTGTGCCTGTACGTCTGTAAGAGCATGTGTAATGGCATCCCTGCTGGGCACATCAAAGACAAGTTTCTGAACCGTTCAATGTAGTCACGGACAGATTCGCCCTTCTTCTGTACGTTAGAGAGGAGTTTATCCATGGTTACCTCAGTATCATCCTCATAGAAACGAGAAAGAAATCAAGTTTCCAGGTCAATCCAAGAATTGACAGAGCCCAGAGGGAGACTTCGGAACCAGTCGAACGCTACCCCCTTTAAAGTGCCAATGAATAGCCTAGTCATGATGGCATCATTGCCTATAACGTTACCGGTCTGGGACCGAAAATAGTAAATGTGCTGGTTTGGCGAGCTCTTACCATCGTACGTATGTAGCGTTGGTGGTTTGAACTTTGGTGGGTATGGTACTGAATCCCATTCCAGCGGGTAAGGACGGACTGCCCCTACTTTCTTTAGTTCATCCCTCTGAGGTAGGGATGCGATTTGAGCTTGGATGCCTTTAAGGACTTCAGCGTCCAAAGAAGAACCTTCCTTTGACTTCTCCGTCCTTGGCTGTTCATTACTAAGATGTTCTTCCTCATCATGGTTACTCCGGTATCATTGTTATTCCGGTTATTGAGGAGTTGAGCGAGCATCTGTTGGATGTTATCTAAAGCTTCTTGCTGGGTCTTGGAAGTTTGCTCCTGAGCTTCCAGACGTCGACGAAGGTCATCATTACTGTTTTCAGCCATATTCACTGATACTCTGTCTGTTCGCACTGAGCTGACTGTCGCCGAAGAGGCATACTCACTGTCTTCGTCCTCTTCATCAGACCATTAGATTAATCCTCTCATTGGTTCTGATGAGGTTACTGCAGTTGAGGAAGATGGTTGTTTATAATTGCAAGGCATTGCAACCCTAGATCTGGTGTTTCGGAAGATACCTTCTTCATGTACCAAGACTTCGCCCAAGCCTGGGCTATAATCCGGATCTGGGGAACTGTAGGGAGTGTCGTGGGACGCTTGTCTGCCCCTACACAGCTCTCGTCCTTTTTCGGTCATGTTAACGAATGCAGAGGACAGGTCTCGCGATATGCTTCTTTTGCGATGTTTCACCGGAGCTTGCACCGACAGTCGATCAAAAACTGATCGTTGGCCTGGAGGAGTGGCGGGGATTGGGCCTAACCGGCAATGGACTGAGTGAACTGTCACCAACTGACATCCTACTTGTTGACAATAGAAGGGAGAAGTTTGGAAAGATTTTGACTTCCGTTTGCTTGTCAAGAATTCCCGCAAGTCAGACCCAGTCGGGCCTAAACGATCCAGCGCAGAGGCTCTGTTGGATTGCGCATAGAATGACGTCCTGTTCTTTTATCACCGCGGAGATAATTAGCACTAAATAGTGCTTTAACTCTAGATTTGCGGCTAAGAACTTTGGGAATGTCCTTGGGTGCTGAAGCTGCATAAGCACCGCTGTCAACATTTGGGGACAATCTCTTAGCTCCGCTACAAAGGGCGAGCTTGGCGCTTGATGAACCGGGAGGTGAAGCACGCTGTGATGCTTTATCTGCTATGTTGTTGCGAAGGTGATTAGCCTTAGATAGTGCTTTGGTTCTAAATTTGCGGCTAAAAGCTTTGGAAATACCCTTGGGAGCTGAAACTGCATAAGCACCGCTATCAGCACTTAGGGGCAATCCCTTAGCTTCGCTGCAAAGAGCGAGCTTAGCAAATTGTGGCGCTTTGGTTCCAACTTCGCGAGTGCAAACATCATGGGTACCCTGAGGTACAGTAGCTTCGCTCATAAGAACGAGGCTGGCACGAGGAGTTATTGCTCCTGAATTAGGCGAAGGCATGGTCGTCGTGACTTCGCGGTTGACAGTCTCGACAGAGCAGGCAGACATCTTGCCTTTTTCTTCGCGAGAGAGATGAACTTGTGGCGCAGCTATAATTGAGGCTTGATACAGAGCCTTCTGCTTTGGTCTCCACATCTGCTTTGATAAATGAGACTTAGGTTCGCAGGAAACCTGACTAGCCACACGCGAGGTTGAGAGGTGTTAGAAGGATTCTGCTTCCGGTTTCTGCTCCGAAACTTTGACCATGGAGACCTTTCTATGCTTTCGTGCATGGAGCATTAGACCACCCCCAGAGAGGAGTTCTTCGAATTTTCCTTGGTCAAAGTGAACAACCAGGTTTTCGAAGGTGACAGGCTGAAGATTCTGACCCTTGCATTGCGGGTCTGCTTCCTTGTTGCGCCAGAGGACCGTGGCAGGCTCGCAGAGAGCCTCATCTGTCTCCACAGAGACTTGCTTCGAAGTTTTAGCCAGAGGGGCTCTAGCCACACCAGCTTTCTTAAATTCAAAGATAGACCCGAAGGTCTGTTCGTCGCATTGCGATACTTGATTCTTAGCAGTGGAGAATATCTTCCCCAGCAGAGTCGCCATCTTGTTTTCCATTGATTTAGCAAAGGGGAAAAACTTACAAAAAAGGGTCGAGGAGCTAAATTACAAGTATTCTAAAAGATTACAAGTAGATCTCCTCTGAGATTCTGGAGAAGTGTGTCGATAAGAGTCTGGTCAGCGTGCGACCACTTTGTCCCTTTGACAATGCGATCGATGGGATTCCCTTCTCACCTGGTTCGGAGAATCGGAGAACAGAAGGTTGGTAGAACCTCTTGTTACTTCTCAAACTGCCTCCACTTAGGGAATTCCTTCTCGCCTAGTTCCGAAAATTCCTTGAGAGGAAGGAAGGTATTAGGGTATCAGCACCCTGATTAGAGAAGCAGTTCTCTAAATTCTCTGAATTCTTGAAAGTAAGAGAATAAATCTCTATTTAGTCGTCTCTCTCTGTGCATTGCCTCTCTCCTTTTTGCGTGTGTGTCTTCGTATGCCTCTGGTGGGCTATTTATAGGGAGAGCAGGGGTATAATTGTCCCTTGAAAATCTAAAAACAGATTGAATCAATCTGTTTAAATCTGAAAAGTAGCCTTATTGCGAGGCTAGAATCAGTTTCTGCGAAGTTAAAAATAGCAGGTAGCGTTGATCTCCTGATCTGTTCTGATTCTTTCCAAATAATTAAAAGATCTCCCCTGATCTTCTTACTTGTTCTAGGAGAGTCAAGCGATTATGGTAAGCAGCTGCCAAATTTGATCTCAGATTTGATCTGATTAGATTTGATCTTGAAGATTTGATCTCATCTGGAAATTTGATTGGTCAAAGGTTGACCATAAAAGACCCGCAGCGGAGCTGCCGCATTGAGCTCGCAGCGGAGATGGAAGGAGTATCTGGAGCATCTAGCGAAGTCAGAAGAAAGCTCTTTAGCGGAGCTGGATAAACATCTATGGCGAAGCTACCATCCTTCTGCGTGGTTGCGTATGACTTCGAGCGAAGCTAACTCTCTGCGGAGTTAACTGAGCACTTCAGGCGAATCTGTAAGTTAGCTCACTAATAGAGCTTTAAACAGCTTCAAGGCGAAGTTGGACAAACTTAGCCTCTCAGGCGAGGCTATCCCTTTGGGCTCATATGATGCTAAGTGTTGAGCTAATCTAGCATCTTAGACCTGCTTAGGTCTAATCTAAGACAATCTGGGCTCATTGTCTGCTTTACTGGATCAGTAGAGTCCAAGTTGCTGATTTGTCCCTCGGAGATGGGTACAGAACTGGTCGTCAGCTTGTCTGTCACTTATCTTTTGTAAATGTCAACAAGTTTAGATATTGTTCAGGCCAGGCAGGAATCTTATCTTTTTTAGAGTGTCAACAGTGTACTTACAGATTTCGTATCAACATTGATGTTGAACCTCTGAAGTTCCTCTTTTAAATACTCCTTTTATGTTAAGCTCACCTTGCTACTCCTTCGGTCTCGCTTAATCTCCATGCCTACCACCTTCTTCACTTCACCAATATCCTTCATCTTTAATCTGGAAGACAAGTCTTTCTTCAATTTATCAATTGCGGATATGCTTTTAGAAGCGATAAGTATATCATCTACATATAACAGTAGATAGATGTACTCTCTTTCAGGTGGCTTGTTGTAATACACATATAGGTCATAATGGTTGCGTGTGTAACTTTTTTCTCTGATGAAGCTGTCGAAATGCTTGTACCACTGTCTAGGAGATTGTTTCAATTCATATAGTGATTTCTTCAGCTTGCATATTATATTCTCCTTGCCTGCAGTTTTGAACCCCATCAGTTGAGTCATATAGATCTCCTCATCAAGATCGCCGTAGAGAAAGGCGGTCTTCATATCGAGCTGGTCAAGGTCTAACTCATATTGTACTACCAGCGTCAGCAAAATTTGAATTGACGAGTGCTTTACAATAGGGGAGAATACCTCATTGTAATCAATACCTTCTCGTTGTGCGCAGCCTTTCGCCACCAACCTGGCTCTGTAGCGTACAGTATCATCATTGAGAGATCCATATTTCTTTGTATATACTCACTTACAGCTAGTTGCCTTCTTTCTTTTGGGCAACTCTGTCAGTTTTCGTAGAGAACTCATATTTTCTTCTATGGCACTTTCACATCTTTGACTCTGAATTGATTTCAGCTTCCCTACATGTAGACGGGATTACCTCTTCGATGACAGGGAGAGCATAGGCCATAATCATATCTGTAGTGAGCCAACTTGGTTTACGTGGATTTCTTCTGGGTCTTTCAACTGTAACAGATTCATGGATATCACCAATAACGTGTCCTTGATCCTCATCATCATCAGCATCTTGCTCGGCTACTTGATCACTAACTTGTGTCACCTTGGGTATGTTCTCCAAAGATATTGACTTTTCTAGAGATGGTGAAGTAGCATCACTCTCCACCTGCTGTGATACCTCTTTGGTCCTTTCAATCTCTACCTGCTGAGAGATTGTAGACTTGGACATTGAAGCCTCATCGAATGTGACATCTTTACTGAGAACAAATTTTCTGTCCTTAGGATCCCAGATCTTGTAGCCTTTTATTCCTCTCTTGAATCCTAGGAACACTCCTTTCTTCGCTCTTAGGTCTAACTTGTCTTCTTTAACATGGTAGTAGGTCGGACAACCAAATACCCTTAGCGAATTATAATCCTGAATAGCTTTCCCAGACCAAACCTTTAGAGGAGTTTTACCTCCTATCGCAGATGAAGGCAACCTGTTGACGAGATAGCAAGCATATACCAAAGCCTCAGCCCAAAAGTTCTTTGGTAATCCGACATTGGATAACATACAACGGACCTTCTCTAACGAAGTCCTGTTCATTTTTTCTGCTATCCCATTTTGTTGCGGTATTTCCCTTACTGTGAAGTGTCTATCTATGACCTTATCACGACATATCTTTAGGAAAGAATCAGACTTGTACTCACCTCCATTATCTGACCGAAGGACCTTAATCTTCCTTTCCGTGCTTTTCTCCAAATTCTTCTTTTACTCCACAAATAATTTTAGGACTTTCCCTTTGTGCTTCATGGTATATGCCCAACATCACCTAGAATAGTCATCAATGAAAGTCACAAAGTAGTGGTTACCTCCAATAGATGCAGTCTTGGCAAGTCCCCAAACGTCGGTGTGAATATAATACAGAATCCCCTCGGTGCAGTGAGTCGCTGTGCCGAATTTCACCTTGATCTTCTTTCCGATGACACAATGTTCACAAAAATCCAGTTTACAGGTTCTAGCACTTTCAATAGTCCTTACTTTGCAAGAGCTTGCAAAGATTTTTCACCTGTGTGTCCGAACCTCATATGCTATAGCTTGGTTGAATCATCATCTGAATCTATAGAAGTCGCCACCTGTCATATAACTGCACTATCCTTTAAGTAGTAGAGATTATTTCGGCGGACGCCCTTTAGAGCCACCATTGAGCCTTTGGATATCTCGAGAACATCATATTTTATCGATACCTCAAGACCCAATATTTTCAAAGCACCAACAGAGATAAGATTTCTCTTAAGTTGAGGTACATACCTCACTTCCTTCAATTCTCGTATCATCCCATCGAACATCTTGATCTGGACTGTTCCTATATCTTCCATGTTACATGGGCGATCATCACCCATGATAACTGAACATCCGTCTAGCTTCTCGAAGTTAGAAAACCAATTCACATTCGGACACACATGGTAGGTAGCTCCAGTATCTAATATCCACTCAGCATCTCTGAGTAACCAACGATAGGAGTAGTAATAGGAAACAGAATACCGATGAGTCTGAGTTTGATCCAGCTGCATGTGAAGTACTGGCGTGAGTATTGACCACCCGTGCGAGGTTTGCCTCAGTCTTTGACTTCTTCTTCTTACCTTCGGCCTTTGGACAATCAACCTTCCGGTGCCCTAGTTTTTTGCAGAAGGCGTATTAGTTCTTCTTCAGATCTATGAAACCTGGCCTGGATTTCTATCTCTCACGATCACCTTTGCCCTTCCTATATGAACCTCTATCTCTTACCACCAACGCCTCTGCTTATGTACTCCTACGAGAAGACAATTTATCTTGCCTCCTTACTTCATAGTTTACAAGAGCAACCGATACTTCATTATAGTTAAGTGTTTATCTACCATTGATCAAGATAAGAGTAAAGGTCTCATACTCTTCGTCCAGGAAAGATATCAAAAGAATCATTACCTTATCCTCTTCATCAATCTTGACATCTACATTAACTAGATCTGTAAGAAGCTTGGTGTAGTTGATCGTGTGTTCATCAATAGAGTCTTCTCTTCATCTGGAAGCGATAAAGTCTCCTCTTCAATAACAGCCGCGACTCGATGCTCTTCGTCAGATACTTCTTCTCTAGGATCTTCCACAACTGCCTAGCAAATGTTTCATGAAAAACATGATACTTGATATCTTGTGTCAAACAAGACCTGATCAAATCACACGCTGTTCGGTTCATCTTGTCCCAATTTTTTTCAGAAGTAGAATCATACTTTTTCTCCAATCGTAGAGTGTCATCGAGGTTTGATACTATCAGTACTTTCATCACCTCACATCTTCGCATGCTGAAGTTGTTCTTACCATCGAATTTCACCACATCAATCTTCAAAGGATTTGGGTTCATGGATTACACCGTGGATGTATTATCTTCGGTCATCTTCTCAGTAGTTCCCTCAAAGCAATGTGAAAGCAAACGGGGTTAGATTAAACAAACTAGATAAAGATAGGATCTTTACCTTAAGGTGACCTAGAAGAGTTTCCGAAAAGATCTACTCCACCGAATTAATTCTTTGAGCAATACAAACGTTGTTTTATGATCGACACACAATCTGACAAATAATCCCAATGATGTTCCGAAATCGACACACGATCTCTGCCAAACAGCAATCAATGCTCTTAGAATCAACACACGATCTCACGACGAACCTGGGATGCTCTGATACCACTTGTTGAGGGTGAGACAACAACCAGCGAGGAACCCAATAAATACAGTAGAGAAGTACTCCAAGAATAATAAGAATAAGAAACAAGAGAGAAAGCAAATACAATATTTAACGAGGTTCGACAATTTGCCTATGTCCTGAAGGCAAGGGAGAGAGAAATTTTATTGATTCAACAATACCTTGCATACAGTTTCAAGAGGGCTCTACCTCTTTATTTATAGCCAAAAAGACTCAGAAACTTAGGAAACTCCAATTGGATTCGTCTCCGATTCAAAAATAAAGTCCAAATCCTGAAAGGATAGACAAATCCATGCCTAGATACCCCATCTTTTGGGGTATCATTCACGAAGATTTCATGAATCTTATCCACGAATTTGATGCAGGTGTTGCTCAAATAATAGGCTTTGCTATGTAATCTACGTAACATGAACACGGCTTTGCTAGGTAAGTGATGGTGGAGACTGCTTTAGTACCCTCAGACGGCCTAAACTAGTACCCGCGAGATATAACAAAACACAGCGCGCTTGCATCAGCTTCTGGATCTTGGAAGGGCATACAGAAATTCAGAGAGGTTTTTTTTTCACCTTCGCATCATTTATCCTTGGCAATGGGAATTCTATGAATCTCTAGGAAGAACAAATGGTGCGGAGCCACTGCCCTTCAGCATAAATTCCTCTAACTCTCTTCAAGAGGGTTTGATGGAGGCACCTATGTCTTCTTGTTGGGGCCGTTGTAGATGGCAAATTCAACTCATTGGTAACTTATTAATGGCTTTGATCCTATAGAGGAATGCTTTGATTTCTCCTTATTATCCTTGAGAAATCAAGCACTTCTTACGTCAATGAAATTCCCCAGTGAGCTTTCAACAACAACAATCAATTCTTTGTGTGTTTGTTGTGCGGCCATTTTACTCGGGTGGACTTCAGTCCACTACGGCAAAGCATTATTGTCTCGTACTTGAAAGGATCTCAAGTGACTCCCCAACCTCCACCCTCTTGAATTCACTAGTGTTAAGTATAATTCAGTGGTTCTTTTCTTTCATACTTAAAAGGATCTATCTCACTCCTTAACCTTCACTTTCTCGAATCCACCAATATAAGTAATTAAAAACTCCTCGCTGGTGATGTCAGAAAATCGACCTTCATTGAGATTATAACTATATCTTCTGACTTATTGAAATTTTCATATTCTTCTTGCATATCTCATATCACCGTGCTTTCTCAATCTCATCCCTCAGACCATACTTGATCATATCCAACAACTCATGCTTTCTTACCATTTCAAAATCAAAATGTTGTAATCAGTTACGTCACACAAGTAGCTTGCAACAAGCAAGAGGAAGAACTAGAGTACAATGGTACGCACAGAATCAAAACTAGAGTTATTTTCTATAATCTTTTTGTCAATGAGAATATTGGGATGGACAAGCGTGCTACCCTGTGCTTATATAGACAAGCTACTGATATGATTCAGACGTACACCATATATAATTATAGGTCATTATTGGAGAAATAACCAACATGAAATTATTTGAGCATCACATGCATGGATAAAATCATTTGGAAAAATCATGCAATTTAATTATTGATATTTTGAGCCATTAGAACCACACATCTTGGATCAAACTTATCTAAAACGGGTTTTGTCGTTGCATCGGATCCTAGCAAAGTGGTCCAAACCCGATGGGATGCATGTAGGATCCTAAGCCACCAAACCTCGAGTTGTAGCAATCTAAGTCTCACATATAATATTTTGAACAAAAGCTTTAATCGGGACCGAGAATTAAGTAGAGACTCCACTTTTTATTTAACTCCATCACTTTTTAATTACTTTCAATGTAAGACTACATCGCACATGAATATCCAACATCTCCCCCTTCATGTGTGAATTTACTTTCATGCACGAAAATCCTAAGTCACACACGGATCTCAACCATCCGTGAGGATATCAAATTTTGGTTAACTCCCAACTCATTTGTCGGGGTTCACATTGGACTCCACTCTTTTTTGGTCACGAGCTGCATGGACTACCACTGTGGGTTCTAAATAGAGACTAATAACTAATCTAATCAAAACTTAAACTGATAGGTAGAGACCCTCACTTTTTATTTAAGTCAACCACTTTTCTATTCATTTTTTATTGCGGAACTATATTCATACACTTATATCCAACGAACTTTTTTTATTTGTGAGAAGTTGTGAGTTTGAATATCAATATTTGTACGGTAAAAAAATTCCGTTTTTTAATGACTTGAGTTTAAGATGCATGCACAGACTTGTGGAAGCTTGTTAAACTTAGGTTAGATTGCAATTATGTATCAGAGAAATATTTAAAAAGAATAAAAAAACTACATTTAAGAGCGAGTGACAAGCAATTAATTCACGAGAAATTATTTTTCTCCAAACACTTGAGACTTATAGCTCAATTCAATTCAATAGAGTACGATTAATAGAAGTTATAAAATCATAAAAATCAAAGCAATCATATCTAATCTTTAGCCGATAAATCATCATAATTATTTTTCCCCAAACACTTGAATAATTTCTCGCGTGCATAATATCAAAAATATGATGCTTCATTGGTTACAAACTACCAATAATTAATGAAATTATCATTTTTGTAATGTTTTCTTCTTGCATGTCCCATTCAAATAATTTTGGGTTTTTTGGAATGTTTTCTTCATAGCTTCGCTATATAAACCCAATGTAGCTCGTCGTTCTTCCCATCACTCTCCAAGAAAAAGATTATAAATAATAAAAAGTCTTGAGTGTGTTGCAAGTGAAGAGAATAATGGCTTCTGCATGTCATTGTATTTTATTTCTTACTTTGCTTGTTGCAGGCTACTTGTGTGATGCAGCTGATTACAACATTCTTGATTATGGAATAGCAAGAAAACATGAGCTGTGGATGGTCAAGTACGGGCGAGTCTATAAAGATGAGGCTGAGAAAGCGCGGAGATTTGAGATATACAAGAAGAACATCAAGTACATTGAAGATTTCAATAATGCCGGAGAGTACAAATACACTCTAGGTGAAGGCCCATTTACCGATCTCACTACCGAAGAGTTCTTGACTACTTATACTACTGCAGGTGGAATCAAAATCCCAGAAGGTGAGATGGAGGGATCACTTAGACCCAACAAGTTTAAAACGATGAACCCGATAAATTATACTTCTGTTCCTTCTACTGTTGATTGGAGGGCCAAAGGGCGGTAACTCCCGTCAGATTTCAAGCGAATTGTGGTAAGAAAATTTTCTTACGAAGTCATGCATATTTTATTCTCTCTCTCTCTCTCTTTTATTCTCTCTCTCTCTAAATATATAGCTGCACATGTGATGTAAGCTAGTATTATGGATTTGTTCAGTAATTGACATATGTGAAAATATTCATTCGTTTTATGGGCGAAATGATAGGTGCTTGCTGGGCGTTTTCCACGGCGGCAACAATAGAAAGCCTAACGCAGATCAATCTTGGCGTACTCTATGATTTATCAGTACAGCAAATAGTGGATTGTGATACAAGTAATTTAGGATGCAAAGGAGGCTGGCCACACCTGGCCTTTCGTTACATCATGACACAGGGAGGTCTTACAACTGAGGCTACTTACCCATTTGCAGGAGTCGACGGTACCTGTGATGCCATGAAAGCAGCCCAGACCGTGGCGGCCATCGGCGGTTACGCGCGAGTGCCTAGAAATAGCGAGGCAGCTCTCATGGCGGCCGTCGCACAGCAACCGGTCTCTGTAGGTCTTCATGCTTCAGATGATTTTCAACATTATCGAAAGGGTGTCTTCAATGGGTACTGTCAAAATAACAACATTACTCATATTGTTACTTTTGTTGGTTACGACGAGACGAGCTCGGATAAGTATTGGATAGTGAAGAACTCATGGGGGGACTGGTGGGGTGACAATGGATACATTAAGATGGAAAGAGACATTGCTTCACCGGAAGGATTATGTGGTATTGCCACCTATGCAGTTTACCCAACCCCGTGAGAATTCGTATGCTAGTATTATCAACCATGCATTGTGTGAATACATACATGTGTGAGTGTGACTGTGACTGTGTGCATGTTTGTCTAAATAAGAGGGGCATAAATCGTGTGCATGTATTGTGTGAATACATACATGTGTGAGTGTGAGTGTGACTGTGTGCATGTCTGTCTAAATAAGAGGGCATAAATGCGTGTGCATGTATTATTAATGTATCTTAAATAAATGCAGACTGATAAATCTATCTATTTCCAGCTCTAAATTTACTTTTTTCTTTTTAATTTGAATTATTTCCTCCGAAATTTCAAATTTTACACCTCTATAATCACTGATTTATCTCGACTTATGCGATGCATGTGGTTTGTCCCGTGATCACACTTGCAACAAAATTAAAAGTGTGGATTGATGGCTATAACTGCAAGAATAATTGCTAGATTTGGGGTTTTTTTTTTTTTTTTTTAAATTTAAGGTAGACGACATCGTATCAGTAATAATAAGCATATTTGCGATAGAGCAAATAGTTGTTGGCGGCCAAAAATGGAGCTCCAAGAGTGAAAATAAACCGTCATAACTTGAAAATTAAACACAGTCCCAGACCCTTAGTTTACCAACGAGTCAGGCCTCAAGTACAAAAAACTACTTGTGTTCGAGGTAGGGGTGTCATCGGATCGGATACGGATCGGATATTATCTCTACCATATCCATATCCGCACCCAACCTTCGGATACGGATACGGATACGGATATTGACGGATGTGGAAAAATGATATCCGTATCCGCTAAAATCGGATATCAGATATAAATCGGATATTAGCGGATCGGATGCGGATACTAATCGGATATGTTAAAAATGGATATGGTTAAGATAAATTAAACAGAAATACTTATATTACTTTTTATCTCATCTATTACAATATTAAATGTGATACATACTATGATATTATTGTGTTCATATCAATACATTCATCGTATTCATTGTCATTTGACTTCTATAACAATAGATTACACGTCCTCCGGTGCTAAATGCTGATTCGGATGACATGATTGATGTCGAAATACTCAAAATATCATGTGGTGCTCTTGCAAGAATCGAATACTTTTCACTATTACTTTTTCACTAACTCAAAATATCAAAATTTAATACTTTATTTCATTGAAGAATAGTCTTCTCCATACCGATATCATTATGAAGACGCAACATTCGGATATCGGATCGGATACGAATAAGATATTACTTTTACTATATCCGTATTCGCACCTACCTTTCGGATACGGATACGGATACGAATATTGACGGATGTGAAAAAATGATATCCGTATCCGGATTGGAGGCGAATTCGGATGCGGATATCCGCGAATAATCCGTATCCGGTGGCACCCCTGGTTCGAGGCCAGTAAATTGGCTTAATTATATTTAAGCCTCTTGCCTCTTGGACAAAGAATAAGATGGATTCTATCTGATTTCATTCTTAAACTTTTACTGAAACTTGCAGCCCATGGGCCTGCCTCCCCGCTGAGTATCAATAAAACTAATGATTTAAAAAAATAATAATAATAAAGTGATAATAAATCCTAAACAATATAAAAAATAAAACTTTGCCTTCCAAAAGTTCTGGTGTGTTCTGAAAATAAAAAATAAACTTATTACAAACAAATACACGGCTCTAATATTTGGCACAAATTTGAAATTCCATGAGTTACGTATAAGAACATCTTTGAAGATCTTACTAATTTATCACTAAGATTCACGCATTGTCAATAATATCTATTAAATTAGTAAACTAAAATAATATAGACGACCATATTACTAAGATTCCTTTTAATTTTCTATTAAAGGTGACATAAAATCTTGCTTATTATGGTTGCTACAAAAGAATTTGATTTCATAACTGGGGGAATCAACCATTATAAAAAAGAATCAAAAGCCTTTCACTTTTTATGTTATATGCTCATAATTGTTTTCATTAAAAACTTATTAATAAAATGTGAGAAGCCACTAAAGAAAAAGGCCTTTCATTTTTCAATACAAGTGAGAACCATAGCCAAATATTAAGACAACTAGGGTGGCTCTCTTCTTCTTTCTCCTCTCAATCCTTGCCGAGCTGAAAGGATTGAGCCCGTCAACTTCGTTCCATGTTGCAATCCTGTTCACTGCGTTGGTGGGACTGTTTGGTGCATGCCGAATCAAAAGTGCTACAAGAACGAAGCAGAGTGTGACAAGCTTGAATATTGATGGGATAATGGTCGGATACTAGTGAGTATGTGATCACAAATTAAAAAATTTAGCCCTTTTCTAGGGTGAAACTAATTATATAGGATTATAAGATATTAATATCATAGATAAATTTTAGGATTTTTTTTATTGGAAGTTTCTAAGATTCATATATATTGATATGGAATTAAAAGTGATAATTTGGAGAAAGCGAAATTTCTTTATATATATTCACTAAGGGATTACATCAATAATATATAAGTGGAGAGTGAAATAAAAAAAGTATACATGTTCAGATATAATGTATCACATGTTTATATACATATCTAGATATAATGTATCACATGTAAAACATGTCTGTTAACACTCCCTTAAACTCAGGATGGATCAAACACCGAGAGTGAGGTCTTGAGAGCTCCTCGAACTTGACCGGGAAGGAGGTTTTGATGAGCTCCTCGAACTCGAGAACTCCTTGAACTCGACTGGAAATGAGGGTTTTGAGAGCTCCTCAAACTCGACTGGGAAGGAGGTTTTGCGAGATGCTCAAACTTAATGGGAAGGAGGTTTAATTTTGAGAGGATGGTGAGATCCAAGGTAGGTAGTGACAGTAAGATCTGAGATCCGAGAGAGTGAGACATGAGAGGACGGCGAGATCTGAGGCATGTGCTGACGACAAGATCCGAGAGGTATCAGAAGGCAGGATCCGAGAGAGTAATGGCGAAGACCATGAGGAAAGCTCTAATGTCGCATGAGGCGAAAGTGTTCCGACGCTAAGTACACGTTAAGTTAACGTGGCCCAGCGCAGTCTTAAGCACCGAGAGAACTTCGATCAGTAAAGAAATTTTTTGAGAGGCTTTGATACCATGATAATTTGGAGAAGGAAAAATTTCTGAGTATATATTCAATCAAGAAATTACTTCAATATATATACAAGTGGAGAGTGAAATAAAGAAAGTATACATGTTTAGAGACAATGTATCATATGCCTATGTACATATTTAGATACAATGTATCACATGTATCACATGTCTATTAACATAAAAGATAATTCATATTTATATGTGTACTTTGATCAGAAGGCCATTTAATGTGTAATTGGCTTAAATTGGATTGTTTGAATTTTTGTACATCTCTATTTGTAGTTTTCCAGGATTTTCAGAATCTAAAGTAATAAACCTAATCTTCAGTTTAAAATAAAACCATAGTTGAATAGTTGGACTGAGTTTTTTGAAATGGATCCATGAGATCAAGTTCTAGATTCAAGTCCTGAAATTAGAAAGAAAAAAAATACACTTTGGTGACTTGTGTTATAGATTGCCAACGATGATCATACCAACTATATTAATTTTAAATTTTTTTCTTTTTTTTATGTTTGATCACCATACAACTATATTTGCTATTATTCTCTTTAAAATGATGATGGAAAAGTTAAAATTTGGATTTCATTCACAATGAAAAGCTAAACTCTTGCTTTTATCCATCCGCTTGGGATCATTACTTGAAAATATGGAGATTAGTATCCCTCTCTCTTCTCTCTCTCTCTCTCTCTCTCTCTCTCTCTCTCTCTCTCTCGCGGAATATGTCTAAATAAAAAATAAAATAAGGACTGTAAGTGATACTAAACAAAAGTTTCTTGGAAATCAATTAACCTTAACATAAAATGAATGTTGCTAGGATTATACCCTAATCAAGCTCCAAATCTTCAAATTAAATTAATGAAAACACTGGAAAAGTAATCTTGGTCATGCAGATGGAAACAATATTGCATCTATATACATTCAGAAAAAAAAAGCTCAAATTAACCTCAAGATCACATAGATTGAAGTAGTACTCCAAAACAATCAACAAAACAAGCACACAAATACAACCTCCTCACTTAGAAAACTTTGGGAGGTCATAAGCATCACATCCAAGATGCTGATAAAATGGAAATCTCTGCACTGCATGGCCCATGTCCACGACCTGGCCTGTTGCAGCGTTGCATTTGTTGTGGAAGAGGTGGTCCAAGTTCTGGTGAGATGCCAAGAGCTTGTCCAAGATGGACCAGTCTCCTCCTCCACCATGGGGAAGCAACGAACCTCCTCCTCCTCCTCCTCCCCCCACTGCTGAGGTGAGCTTCATAAGATTCTGAGAGCACTCTAGATCATGTGCATTCAACGAAAGGGACAAAGGGATGAAAGATGGGGCTGAAGACTCGGCGCTTAGTAGCTGAGGGAGGTGCATTGAGTTCTCAAAGGAGAAATCGCATGGCGCGATTTGGTGGTGGTAGTCGTTGTGCTTGTTGTGCTCGAGGGAGGACGAACTGCTTACCCTCAAGTGATTGAATTGGCCTTCTTCTTCGACCATGGATTCAGGCGGAAGGCCCCTTTGGTGGTTCTTCTTCTTGAATACCCTACAAACAACCCATCCATCTTCCTGCAAATCCAAATGAAAGGGACACTTTAACAAGTCTTGTGTATCTTTGTTAAGACATGTACCATGGATTTTTTGCCCTATGTATGTGCCTCCTCATTTCAACCCAAAATGATCCTAATATATGTCTCTATGGATATTATTTACCTAAGAAGAAATTAATATTGGATCTTGTCTTAGCAAAAAATACCCACAAAACACACACAAAATTGGGGGAAATAATAATGAAAAATAAAAAAAAGAGAAGGAAATAGTTTTTTTCATTTACAAAACAAACTATTCTCCCCCTGAAGGAAAGCATGTATGAAACCCACAAGCAACAATATTAACCAAGAAAATAATTAGATCAAACAGTTTGTTTCCCAAAAAAGGAAATGAAAAGGAAAAGGAAAAGAAAAACTAAGAAGAAATGGAGGGGGGGATGTTAATCTCACGTTAAGGTGGCCCACTTAACCTTCGTTAATTAATTGGATTCCTAATTAAGATTAACTGATATTAAAGATGCCCATATTAAGTCACATTTATATAGTTTATATAATCTCTTGAGATATAAGGGTACCATGATGGATGGGTTTATTTCAAGGGTTTATTTGCAAATGTGTGACCCACTTTTCTCCTCCTGCAAAGAAATACAAAACTCTCTCTCTCAATTTGTGAGAACCCATCAGTAAAAGAAATCCTGAAAGTTTTGTGCAAGGAAAAGGAGACAGAGAGAAGCAGGTTATTTGCATTAGGGTTTGCAGAATCAAAGGAAGGAATCGAGGTCTTCTTCAACCTTCATCTATTGTTCATCAATGGCTTCAGGTATGAGAATTTAAGTATATGTGTTTTTGATTATGTATTCAATTCTTGAGATGATTGATTCTAAATTCATGGCTGTTAATCCGCATTAAGTTTATTTTAATTCTTACATTTGGTATCAGAGCCGTGTTTAGAATCAATACATCTTGGATTAAGGATTATGGTAAATTAGGGCTTTTGATTGACAATTCATAGAAATCAATTTTTTGATCCTTTAATTGTAGAATTAGTAGAGGATTACATAACCCTAATATCCTGTTCATACTCCTCTAATTGTACAATCAATTGGGATCAAAATTCAGGAATTAGAAACCCTAATTTTCCCTAATTTTGGATTAAATCGATTAAGCAGAAACTGCCTTTGATAACTGCTTCGTCAACTATTAGTCGACTAGCCCGAAACACTAGTCGACTAATTCCCTTTTTCAGAAAGTTTAAAAGTCTCTGTTTCGATTCAGGAGTCGACTTAAAATTTAGTTGACATTTTGAGTAGTCGACTAATTAGGGTATAGTCGACTAATCAATTTGCCCAAGTCGACTAACAGAGTGACCCGAAAGTTTAGAGGTCTCTGTTGACTTCAGGAGTCGACTTATAATTTTGTGTAGTCGACTAATATTAAGTATAGTCGACTTATTATTTTGGCCTAGTCGACTAGACTTGATAATAGTTAGTCGACTTGATTTGACTTCAAGTCGACTTAACTTGACCCTAGTCGACTGGGACTTTCACTATGGTCGACTTATATTGGTTCAAGTCGACTAATAGTTCCTTGACCAGTCGACTAATACTTGTTTAATTCAATCATAATGTATGTTACACATTTGAGATTATGGTGTTAATATTGATTGATGTTGGTCAAGTAATGAATTAGAGTATTAAGGGATTACTCAAATAAAAGATTAGAGAATATTATTGGTTAGTTTTGTATTCATATGGTTTATTGATTTAGTAGTTGCCAAAGTGACCTATGTTAGTAAACCTTATGAATATACAACTACATAAAAGACTTGTCAATGTAAGTGACATTAAAGACAATAATACTCTCGATGGCGGTTCTAGTTAGGAGATTGGGACTGGCCCAAAGGAAAGTCTCTTTCAAATAATTATGAACCGGGGTAGGGTAGTGTAATTTATGCAACTTAGTGGTGTAGAAGTGGATACCCAAAGGTAACATGACTTACTGTCTAAGTGACATAAATTATATTAGACCTATATAGGTGATAAAAGTTCTCACCTAAAGAGTGAACACTAGATATGCTTAGGTTTCGCCCAAAGGAGAAATCAAAGTGATATCAATAGTTCATCTTCATTAAATTTAAAACTTTGTATTGATTCGTGGCCTAATGTGAGCAATGTCCTATTATGTTTCAGTGAACGTCCCCACTTTCCTTCACACTCATGCCACCAGCATTCCAGTCCTGGATGGTACAAACTTCTTCGAGTGGTTTGAGCATGTACAATTTACACTAGGTGTTCTGGACCTTGACATGGCTCTTTTAGTAGAGAAACCTGATGAAGTGACTGCTGAAAGTACAGCAGAGCAGGTTAGCCATGTCAAAGCTTGGGAAAGGTCGAATAGACTCAGTCTCATGTTCATAAAGATGACCATAGCCAATAACATCAAGACTTCACTCCCACATACTACTAGTGCATCTGAACTTTTATCTACTGTAAGTGACCGATTTAAGTCTGCAGATAAGTCATTAGCTGGCACCCTTATGGCTGAACTCACTACCATGAAATATGATGGTAATAGAGGAGTTCAACAACACATTCTAAATATGACTGATAAGGCTGCTAAGTTAGGATCACTGGGTATGAAAGTGGATGAATCCTTCTTGGTACAGTTCATCCTCAACTCACTTCCTCCTCAGTTTGGGCCATTCAAGATTCACTACAACACTCATAAAGATATGTGGAATTTGAATGAGCTAACTGGTATGTGTGTACAAGAGGAAGTGAGACTGAGGCAAGAAGGGCATCACTCAGTATTGGCAGTAACTCAAGGAGGTATCCATAAGAAAGGTAAATATGGAAGAGGTAAGAGATTTCCATCAAAGAAAGGGCATGACCATGGGGAAAGCAGCCAAGGTCATGGAAAGGCTTTCACTGTCAAATGCTACTTCTGTGACAGAAAAGGACATGTGAAGAAGGACTGCAACAAGAGGAAAGCTTGGTTCGAAAAGAAAGGTATAAATCTTTCTTTTGTATGTTATGAATCAAATCTAGTTGAAGTACCTTCTAATACTTGGTGGATTGACTCTGGAGCCACAACTCACATAACTAATTCAATGCAGGGATTCCTTACAACCCGAAAACCGAAGAAAAGTGAGAGATTTGTCTTTATGGGGAACCGTCTCAAAGTGGAGGTCGAGGCTGTTGGTACTTACCGACTACTATTAGAGACGGGTCATCAGATGAATCTTGAAGATACTTTTATGTACCTTCGATTTCTAGGAACTTAATGTCATTATCCAAATTAGATATTTTTGGATATTCTGTTTTATTCAGTTGTGGAAAACTCAGTTTAATGTATAATTCAATGCCGGTTGGACATGGAATTTTATGTGATGGTTTATATAAAATTTCATTGAATGATGAGTTTGCACAATCTCTTTTATCTCTGCATTCGAATGTTGGTATTAAACGTGACTTAATTAATGAAAATTCCTCTATCTTGTGGCATAGACGACTGGGGCATATCTCCAGGGATAGAATTGAAAGATTAGTGAAGAATGGGATTTTGAATAACCTAGACTTCACTGATTTTAGTGTGTGTGTGTAGATTGCATAAAAAGAAAGCAAACCAAACACACTAAGAAAGGTGCCACAAGAAGTAAAGAACTCCTTGAAATAATTCATACAGATATTTGCGGACCACTCTCCATTCCATATTTTACGGGAGAGAGATATTTCATTACCTTTATAGATGATCTGTCACGTTATGGTTATGTATATCTAATTCATGAAAAGTCTCAGGCCGTTGACATCCTGGAGGTGTTCATTACAGAGGTCGAGAGACAATTAGATAGAAAAGTTAAAATCATAAGATCAGATCGAGGTGGTGAATTTTATGGTAGATATGATGAGTCAGGATAACATCCTGGCCCATTTGCCAAATTTCTAGAAAAGCATGGTATTTGTGCTCAATACACAATGCCAGGTACGCCTCAGCAGAATGGTGTTGCTGAAAGACGAAACCGAACTCTTATGGATATGGTTAGGAGCATGATGAGCTTCTCTAATGTACCTAATTCATTGTGGAATGAAGCCTTAAAGACTGCTATGTATATCTTGAACAGGGTTCCTAGTAAGGCAGTCCCAACAACTCCTTTCGAGTTGTGGACTGGTAGGAAACCCAGTTTAAGACATTACATGTTTGGGGTTGTCCAGCAGAGGCTAGAATATATAATCCACAAGAAAAGAAATTAGACTCAAGGACAATATCTAGGTATTTCATTGGTTATCCAGATAAGTCTAAGGGTACAAATTTTATTGTCCTAACCATAGTACAAGAATAGTTGAAACTGGTAATGCCAGATTCCTTGAAAATGGCGAAATTAGTGGGAGTGATGAACCAAGAAAGGTAGATCTTGAAGTGATAAGGGTAAATATCCCAATTACCTTTCCTTCAAGAGAAATTGTTGTCCCTCAGCTTGATCATCAAGCTGAGATACCAGAACAACATAATGATATTGGTTCACCACTCCATGAGGATATTGCCATTGAAAATGTAGTAGAACTACCACAACCGGTAGCTTTGAAAAGATCTCAAAGGAAAGAAGATCTGCCATTTCAGATGATTATGTGGTGTATTTACAGGAATCTGATTATGATATTGGGATAAATAAAGATCCAGTTTCATTTTCACAAGCCATAGAATGCAATGATTCTAATAAATGGTTGATGCTATGAATGATGAGTTGAAATCTATGGACCAAAATAAAGTCTGGGATCTCGTCGAATTGCCTGATCACTGTAAGAAAGTCGGGTGTAAATGGGTCTTTAAGACCAAGCGCGACTCTAAAGGCAATGTCGAACGATATAAGGCCAGACTTGTGGTTAAAGGTTTCACTCAGAAGGAAGGCATTGATTATAGAGAAACCTTCTCTCCAGTATCAAAGAAGGACTCTCTTAGAATCATTATGGCACTTGTAGCTCATTATGATTTGGAGTTACATCAAATGGATGTGAAAACTGTTTTTCTAAATGGAGATTTGGATGAGGAAATTTACATGGAGCAACCTGAAGGGTTCGCAAAGAAGGAAAAGAACACTTGGCTTGCAAATTAAAGAAATCCATATACGGACTTAAACAAGCTTCCAGGCAATGGTATATAAAGTTTAATGATACCATTATCTCTTTCGGATTTACAGAAAACACTTTTGATCAGTGTATATATCTGAAGATCAGTGGGAGCAAGTTTATATTTTGGTTCTGTATGTGGATGATATCTTGTTAGCCAGTAGTGATATTGGTTTGCTGTATGAAACTAAAGGTTATCTTACCAAGAACTTTCAGATGGTTGATATGGGTGAGGCAGCTTATGTCATTGGCATAGAGATCTTCAGGGATAGATCTCGAGGATTGCTAGGACTGTCTCAGAAAGGATATATTAATCGAGTCTTAGAAAGATTTCATATGGAGTTGTGGTCAGTCAGTCCTGCACCCATTCAGAAGGGTGACACATTAAGTGGGAGCCAGTGTCCCAGAAATGACTTAGAAAAGGTCAAATGCAGAAAGTTCCGTATGCATCAGATGTTGGGAGCTTGATGTATGCACATACTTGTACCAGGCCAGATATCAGTTTGCTGTAGGGATGCTGGGAAGATACCAGAGCAATCCAGGAATGGAGCACTGGAAATTAGCTAAGAAGGTTATGCGGTATCTTCAAGGGACGAAGGACTATATGCTCACATATAGGAGATCAGATCAGGTGGAGGTGATCGGCTATTCGGACTCAGATTTTGCTGATTGCCCAGATAGCAGGAAGTCTACTTCAGGTTTCATTTTCTTGCTAGCAGGTGGGACAATTTCGTGGAAGAGTGTAAAGCAGTCTATCACTACTTCATCCACGATGGAGGTTGAGTTCATAGCTTGTTTTGAGGCCACAAATCATGCATTATGGTTAAGGAATTTTATCTCAGCACTTGGTGTAGTTGACTCTATTGCCAGGCCGCTGAAGATATATTGTGACAATACAGCAGCCGTTTTCTTCTCTAAGAATGGAAAGTACTCTAATGGTTCCAGACACATGGAACTTAAGTACTTGGTGGTTAGAGAAAGAGTTCAGAAACAGAAGGTGTCAATTGAAAGTATAAGTACCACTTTAATGGTTGCTGATCCAATGACCAAGGGATTGCCTCCAAAGACATTCAAGGAACATGTTGTTAGAATGGGTCTTTTGAGCAATCTGTAAATATATGTTTTGGTACTTGTATAATTGACAATATTGCGCAAATAAAAGTTTGTTTCTGTGTTTCCTGTTATCCAATTATGTGTGCACATATTATGTATGGATGTTTGTTAAACAGGAATGTCTTAACAAGACAATTACAGGGGTCATTTTGGTTATGGACTCAATTAGTAAGGGTTATCAATGTTGTGGTACATAGAAGGGAGTATGACATGGAAGTTGTATAACCGCTATGACTCGCATTGGTGGTCCAAGCTAATTGCAGTATTACAGTATTTCATAATTTGGGCTTATCAGTTATTGTTTTTTTTTTAAAATTCGTGATCACGTGTCAAGGTTTTTCAGTATGGAATCCAATGGAGTCAAAATGTTTTGAAAAATGAGTCTTTTCTTTATTTGTTTTCTAAAGTTTTAACCTAATCGGTTAGTGGTCCAAGTGGGAGAATGTTAATCTCACGTTAAGGTGGCCCACTTAACCTTGGTTAATTAATTGGATTCCTAATTAAGGTTAACTGATATTAAAGATGCCCATATTAAGTCACATTTATATAATTTATATAATCTCTTGAGATATAAGGGTACCATGATGGATGGGTTTATTTCAAGGGTTTATTTGCAAATGTGTGACCCACTTTTCTCCTCCTACAAAGAAATACAAAACTCTCTCTCTCAATTTGTGAGAACCCATCAGTAAAAGAAATCCTGAAAGTTTTGTGCAAGGAAAAGGAGACAGAGAGAAGCAGGTTATTTGCATTAGGGTTTGCAGAATCAAAGGAAGGAATCGAGGTCTTCTTCAACCTTCATCTATTATTCATCAATGGCTTCAGGTATGGGAATTTAAGTATATGTGTTTTTGATTATGTATTCAATTCTTGAGATGATTGATTCTAAATTCATGGCTGTTAATCCGCAATAAGTTTATTTTAATTCTTACAGGGGAAAGAAGAAGAAAAAAAATAAAAAGAAGAAAGGAAGAAAGAAAGGGCAAATCAACACTGTTCTAGTAAGATAACAAAAATACAACACGAAAGAACATAAAAGAAGTAATTAGAGATGTTAAATATGAATGAAGCCATAGTTATGAACTGCATTCTACAGTCGTTTTATATGCCTGTACTTTCCCATAACTACTCCTTGATCTTTAGTTATTTATATTGAAAATCTAGGATAAAATCATCTATAAATGACATAATTAGTTACTGGTTAGGTTCAGTACTTGCAGCCATGAGAACCTAGTTTTAGCGTGCATTATACAACTTCATATCCAAGGCAGAGAGATCTATTGAGAATAAAACCTGATATAATAAGAAATAAAGAGTTGTGTCTCTTTGAAGAGTCGTGTCTATTTGAAATGAAGGGTTGTATCTCATAAAAAGAGAAGTGTCTTGTGAGTTCAAAAGTTATGTTTCAAGAGTCATTTAGATTTCTATATAAGGAGTTATTTGAAGGCAAGAAAGTAGAAGAAGAATTGAGTGAGAATTGTATTTTTCATAAAAGATAAATAAATTTATTATTATTATTCCTCTGTTTTTTCTCTCAAATTTATCTTTTTGTCATCAAAGTGGTATCAGAATAAAAAGATGGGAGTCATCAGCTTATTTCTAATGTCTACTATACTCCAGACATGAAAAACAATCTCCTCAGTCTGGAAAAGGGATAATCATTCATATGGAAGATCGTTGCCTTTGTATCAGAGATCAAAAGAAGAGGCTAATTGCAAAAGTTCAGATGATGAAAAATCGGATGCTCCTTCTAAATGTTCAAGTTGACAATGCAATGTGTTTGAATGCAAATATCAAAGATCCATCCTGGTTACGGACATGAAGTATGGACATCTAAGCAATAGTTGATGAAAGGACTATCTTTCATCGATCACACAAAGCAACCATGCAAAGAGTGTCTATTTGGTAAATATCATCAAAATAGCTTTCCAAAAGAATCAACATTTAGAGCATTGAAACCTCTACAACTTGTTCATACAGATGTTTGTGGCACAATCTCTCCAAATTCTTTTGGGGCCATTCCTAACATTTAATGATGATTTTTCAAGAAAAATTTGGGTCTATTTTTTTAAAAACAAATTTGAAGTGTTCGAAATATTTAAAAAAAATTCAAGAACTCTGTAGAAAAAGAAAGTGAATATTTTCTGAAATCCATCAGGTCTGATAGTTGAGAGGAATTCATATCAAAGAAATTTGAAGTTTTCTGTAAAGAATAAAGGATTTGACACTCTCTAACAGCACCATACTCGCCCC
>JAVJIF010020610.1:0-59159 GCA_038442645.1 Agave tequilana
AGCAACTGAGACAGGTCTTCAGACTCCAGCATATCAGCCTAACATGGAGGGCACTCCTGGGAAATTAACTCACACAATGAACTTAAAGGAAGGGAAAGAGGTTACACATTGCTGCAAATGATCACATGTCAGATGCAAGGACTCAGAGCCAGTTGAAAAACCCAGTATCAGAGTATCACACACTCAGGTTCAGATATCCAAGTAGGAGAGCAAATACAAGATATGCAGGGATCTACTCCCATAAATTCACACATGACAGATGTTCAGCTCCATCTAGAGACAGATATCCAGCACTTGAGGGAGGCCCAGTATCTGACTATCAGAAATACAGATTCAGCAGTTCAAGAAGTGAAGCCAGCTGCAGACAAGCAGAGTCCAGCTCCCGTAACTCAGCATTTGTTAGATCAGAATCAAAAGTGTATCAGTATATTAGATTCAGATTTTCAAGAAGACATACAGGCTGCTGATGTGCAGAATTATGATATAACACCAGAAAATTAGGCTTCTGATGTGCTCCTACATTCAGATCAAGTGTGGAATTCTCCAGCAGGCAACAGGAAGCCTTCAACATTGGGGAAAAACCAAGGTAATGTAAATGTATATAATGTAATGAGTACTAATCTACAAACACAAAGTCAAGCTCCTGCTGGTGTGATTGGGATCATATTGAGGAACAGGTTATGTGAGTTGCTTCTCACAAGCTGCAAAGCACATTGCTGTAGATAACCCGGCTCAGAATCAGCTGGTTCAAAATTTAGCTTCAAAAAATGAAGTAAAAAAACCTGTCAGGAAAAAGAAAGAGTGCACTGATTCTTTACCCTTGAGAAGGAGTGCTAGAAATGAGGACAATGTACTGGAAAAAGTCAATAATGACTATATTCATATGGAATGTGAGAGGTTTGAATAAGGATGGAAGGAGTAGGGATGTTTTGGACCACATTCACAATAGTTGCATTGGTTGAAACTAATGTCAAGCTTTCCAAGTTGCATAGACTAAACAGCTGTGTGCCTAAGAATTGGCTATCATGTAACAATTTCCATCTTTCAGCAAAAGGACGATATGAATGTCTTGGAACCCTAAAGTATGGACTTGTAATGTCTATGCCACCTCTATTCAGCAGATTACACTATCTGTAAAGAATCATGGAGGATTGGAAGGTTATCTTACAGTTGTCTATGGCACGGTTCAAAGACTCGGCCGAGTCGGAGACGAGTCGGCCGAGTCGTATCCATCTCGGCCCGCTCCGAGACGAGTCCGAGTCACGAGTCGGTCGACTCAACTCAGAAGAGACCGACTTGACTGAGAATCAAAGTTGACTCGGTCGACTCCGGTTCTCGGCCGAGTCGGCTCGAAACATATATTCACCCGTGACGAACGGGTATAAAGGAAAAAAGAAAAGAAAAAAATTTACCTCTCTCGCAGATCTGGAGATCGCCGCCACTGCCCGATCGTCGCCGCTCGGATCTGAAATTCGCAGCCACCCGATCGCCGCTGGCCGCTTCTCCCCAACCCCAGGTAATGTTCCTCCCTCTCTCTGTCTCTTTCCCTCTCCCCCTCTGTTTTTCTCTCTCCCTCTCCCTCTCTCACCCGATCTCTCATCTCTTCCCCCCCTCCATCTCCCGTCTCTCTCTGTCTCTTTCCCTCCCTCCTTTTCTCACCCGCTCTCTCCTGTCTCGCTCTGTCTCTCTCCCCTCCCCCTCCCTCTCTCTCCCTGATTCCGATCTCTCCCCTCTCCCCCTCGGAGGTATAAGAGAAGCAGATGATGATGGTGGTGAAGATGTGAGGGTTTTATCCAGTTCTAGTAGTAATGATGGTGAAGATGGTGATGATAATGATGACCGTGATGGCGGTGATGACGGTGGTGGCAATGATAATAATGAGGGCGACAATAGTACTGATGGAAGAACTTATAGTCTTGAAGGTCATATGCAAATATTGAGTTTGAAATTAGGCCAATATTATAGTGTGACATATGTCAATGACTACAAACCACAACTTGAGAGATCTACGAGAATTAGTATCGGTTTATCTACTTACCGCAGAGATAATTATAATGATGATTTTGTGTCTCATCACAATTTAATGTGAAAATAACTACATTAGCATGTATTTATGAATATAATTTATGCAATTTACTATATTGTGCATGTATTTTGATATGCTTCTATCAACGACGCGTGTATTTATGCTTTCGCTTTATATTTAGTGTGCTATGTGATATGTTTTAGACATGTGAAACATGAATGTTGATGTCCACATTTTTTTAAGATTGTCGTGATTTTTTCAAAAAATTTTGAGCTTTCTATGTAGCGTTTTGCGCATATCGCCCGAGACCGATCCAAGTCGTCAAGACCGATCCGTCTCAGTGCCCGCCGAGTCGGCGGCAGAAACCGCGACTGTGAACCATGGTCTACGGCCTAAACACCCGTAGTGAAAGACAGTATGTGGGGAGAGCTCAAATATCTACAGGCTCACAACTCTCCTTGGTTAATCACAGGGGATTTTAATAACAGCAAGATTCACTGCGAAAAGGTTGGAGGCAAACCACTTACTTTCCACCAATTAATCTCTTTCAATGACTTCATAGCCAGTTGTTCTCTATCAGACTTGAAGAGTGAGGGGAGTTATTAGAGCTGGAATAATAGAAGTCTAGATACAGGCAGAATAGCTGAGAGACTGGATAGAGCTCTATGCGCTACTCATTGGCTGACTACACTACCCATGTCTTACTATGAGTATTTGCCTCATTCTACTAGCGACCACTCACCAATGCATATCCATCTGATTGGAAGGACTAATACTGGCTATAAACCTTTTAAATTCTTCAATTGCTGGCAGCTTGGTACTGGTTTTCAGACTATATTGACAGAAGCTTGGACATTCCCAGTTGAAGGCTCTCCTCTATTTCAGGTTGTTAGAAAGCTCAAAACCGCAAATCAGGCCTTAAAGGAATGGAGGAAGCAGATTTTGAAGGACCAAGTGTCAGGATACAACATCTCAGAGAGCAACTCAAAAGAGTACATGAAAAACTAGGCAATGATCCTATAAATATCCAGTTACAAAAAGAGGAGCTAGAATTGCAAGAAGTGGGCACCTGGCTAACTAATGAGGCAAGTCAAATAAGGGAAAAGAGCACAGTATCTTGGATGCACCTAGGAGACAAAAACACAAGATTCTTCTATTATGTTATCAAGGCAAAGCCAGCTAGGGATCATATTAACCATTTAATGAATGACAGGGGGGAAGCTGACACTGATATCAATGGTCTCAAAGCAAATATCCAGTCTATTTTGAGCAGTTATTTAATGAGACTACTTATTGGAATGTGTTTCCTGAACTAATAGTAAAGAGAAGGCTAACTACTGAGGCCTCACAATGAATAAGCAGAGATGTCACAAATGAGAAAATTCATGTGCAATGTTTCAAATGCACCTAGACAAAGCATCAGGCTCAGATGGATACAATGCTTTCTTTTTCCAGAAAAAATTAGGATATTACTGGAGTTGATATCTACAAGACAATTCACTCATTCTTCAATTCAGGCAGGCTGCTAATTGAGGTAAACCATACCTTTGTGGTGATAGTTCCAAAATCTACTAATCCTTCTCATTTAAGTGATTTCAGACCTATATCTTGTTGTAACACCCTATACAAGCTGATATCTTAAATCGTAAGGCTTCAGCAAGTCATTAGCGAACTGATTTCTCAAAATTAGAATGCATTGTTAAAGAGCAGGTTAATCACTGATGCGACCCTCCTTGCATATGAGCTGGTAAGAGACTTCAATAATCCTATGGGTAGGAGGTTAGGACTCAAGGTTGACTTGCAAAAAGCTTTTGACATAGTAATCAGGGAATTCATATATTACATGTTTCATTGAATGGGCTTTTCACACAGACGGATAAATTGGACTAAGGATTGTATAGCAACATCATCCTTCTCCATAATGCTTAATGATTCCTTTGCTGGCAATTTTAGAAGCTATAGAACAATTAGAAAAGGAGATCCACTATCTTCATCTCTTTGTCTTGGATATGAAATTTTGGTCAATCACTATGGATATTGCCCTTGTATCAGGCATCATCAAGCCCTTAAGAAGAAATGACAAACTAGTAGTTTTCCATCTGCTATTTGCAGATGATATGCTGGTTCTATGTGCAAAGGTGAAAAATATTCTGACACAGGCCTCAATGATTCATTGAAGCAGCTGCAGCTTTTCACTGGATTAGCCATTAACAAGCAAAAGAGTAAAGTTCTCTTCAGTAAAAAAAATGCAAGAATACAGAAGGTATTGCGGCAATGTTGGGAGTCTCTATAGGATCTTTACCTATCAGGTATCTAGGCCTCCCTCTCGCTTACATCTACCCAAAGGCAAGACACTTCTCCCCTCTCATAGATAGAGTGAGAAACAAAACAGAGGGTTGGTAGTTGCACTCTCTTTCATTTGCAGGTAGTGTTGACCTGATCAAAGTTCTTCATAATCTTACAAGTTATTGGGTTTTCTCTTTCAAACTGCCAGGTTCAGTTATAAAGGAATTAGCGAGGCTCCTCTCTAATTTCATATGGAGAGGCAATACGCATGAGTTGAATTGGCAAGATATATGTAGACCAAAAGCTAAGGGGAGTTGGGATCAAAAGACTCAAAGATATTAATCAAGCATCTAGAGTCAGGCTTGTATGGAGGCTGTGCGCATCAAATTCATTGTGGTCTAACTGGATGAATGCACATTATTTGAAAGCCACTCATAGTTCAAGCCCCAACCTCCATTTTGGATTCTCGAACATGAAAATGGATATGTGATGAGGACATCACCGGTTGCTATTTGTTTTCCTTATGCCTTGTTTATTTTTGAGTAGTTGTCTTTTTTTATGTGAGTATTTAGTTCCACATCTGCTATCCCCTAGACGTGTTCTCTTGTGAACGTATAAATAGGCATCAGACTTCTTCTTATTGGCAGATAATGATCAAAAAAAATTCCACTTAAAATTTCATAGCTTTTAAGTTCTTGAGATTGAGGTGCGAAGCTCGTAACGTAAGATGTGTGAAGCTCATGGTCCCAAATCTTTCCGGTTCTTATTTTTATTTCTTAAATCCTAATTTCTAATTTCTATTTTCTTGTTAAATAGTTCCCAATTTCTTTTAGATTGAAAGATATTGTGATGCTCCCATGTTACATCAGTTTGGTATCAGAGCTTTAGGCTCCAATCCCCTTCAATATTTTTCTTATCCATTTCCATCTCTCCAAAACTCTACATCTAGATCTCTAAATCTAGTCAAAAAAATTAATGTAGCAAAAATTCTCCCACAAATCCTTGAAATCCCCCTCCTCGTTCATCTTCTTCCTCTCACAGAGAAATTCAAAATAAAAAAAATACAACTGCTCATCTTCCTTCTTTCCCCTCACTCCCCTAACTTGAAAACCCTAACCCTAGGGTATCCCATCACCGCCTGCCTCTGCCACCTGCTTCTCTTACCAACCTTCCCTTGCTTCCGCCAATCGTCTCCGCCACCGCCATCCATCAACATCACCATCATCTTCACCATTTGCTTCTCAGCCTCGCCCCCACACAATCGCCACTATACCATCATCCCCAGATCCCCCTCCTCCCCCCTCGTCACGCCAACGAGCCCCGACCCCCTCAATAATTCCCATTTCCTTTTCCCAGTCCTCCCGTTTCCTTCACCATCATCTTCTTCTTCCTCCTCACCCAGCCCGCCACCGCCGTAACCTCCTCAACCTCATCCACCGCGTCCCTTATCATCGCCACCATCTCCAGCCGCTGACAAATCGAAGGTTCGCCATCTTAACCTCCTTCAAGATCTCCTCCGCCTCCAAATCCAGACCGCCACAGCTACTGCTCCCTCGTTGATGCCCTAAATCTCGTTGATGCCAGATTAGAGCTCCTCCGAGCGTCGTCGACTTCAGCCAAGCCTCGTCGGGCCTCCCCTGCCTCACGGTGACTCCGCCAGAGCCTTATCATCGTCGTCGCGGTCTCGCTGGAGCTTCGCCACACCACTCATGCTTCGTCACCGCCGCCAGAAAGCCCCTGTCGGCTGCTGGTGAGAGAAAGGTGAAGAGTTGGGTGGTTTTATTTGGATGCTATTGGGTTTGGTTTTGAACCCGACCCGACCCATTAAGTGACTAGTCAGTTGGGTTTAGTTGTGGGTCAGATCCATTAACCCAACTAAACCGATCCGAATGCCATTAAATTGGATTGTTGAGTTAAACAGTCAAACCCGCTAAGACCCGAACCCTTCGCACTCAGACCTGAGCCAACTTAGTAAGCCAACTCCGCGAGCCCTCACTGAGTTGACTGAGCCAACTCAGTCCAGCAAGAGTGCATAGCAGTCCAGAAGTCATTTCTCGTCCATTCAGAATCCGTTTCGAGTTCTGTTAGAAGCGTTGGATTCGTGACTGAGCCCCGAGCCACTGAAGAGAATTTGTAGCACTCGAGCCGTAGATCCGACCTCAGTGAGCCCGTGTTTGGTGCCGGTACTGTCCCTGCAGCCAACATTTCAGGCCACAATTTTCAGCCCGATTTGAGTCCAGTTCAAGCCACTGAGTTTCTGAGGTAACCTCCAATCTTTATGCACTTAATTTTATTCATGAGATTTTTACTTTTATGAAAAATACATATATACTGATGGTGATGAAAAAGAGGTTGAAAGGGACATGTATACAGCTCTCCCGTATTTTTAGGTTCTAATGATCATGATCGATATGAAAAGTGGGGAAAACCATCTTGAAAATTTTTTTAGTTATTTCTCCTTAACACCTGAGTAGAAGTATCACTATGCCCAATTGAAACTAGTTAGAGAGAAGCTTATTGGAGGTGAGAAGGTATTCATGTCGACTGTCGAGATTGACTTGTCTTATAAGAGCTTCTTCATACTCGGTATGCTTCACACCTCGAGGGGCTACAATTCAGCGACCTGATCGTTGAATGTAAGGAGATCCTCGCTAGCATAGTGAAAATATTAGAAAGTAAGGCGATAGATGTTGAAGACCCAGAACCAGAACTAGAAGTTGTTACTGAGTTGGTGTCACTGCAAGAAAAGATTTCCTCATGACCCATATAAGTTGAAGAGCTACCTTTTGAAACTTATGTAGATCTTCCATCAGAGCCTACTATGAAGCTAGTACCATCCTTGGTAACTTTGAGGGACTCATTTTTATTGAGATTGTCTGAAAAGTACGACCCATTGCAGATCTTTCTACAGGAGACAGGTTCACAGAAGATTGATGTCTTCGTATGTGGTGAAGCTGAGTTGCCTTACTATGTTGCATATATCTTGCTCGAGCTACCATTAACTGCGGTCGGTCTGTCACAGGAACCAATTTCACCTTCATCACTTTGACCTCGATGTGAGGCGCTAGTGCTGCTGCCGCGGCCACCACCTTGGCCGGATTGAGATGCTTCATGAGAGGAGCCCTCACTCGACAGGGCCAAGTTTCTCCCACCCTGAGGGAAATGATGAGGACATCACCAGTTGCTAGTTATTTTCCTTGTACCTTGGTTTATTTTTGAGTAATTGTCTCTTTTTTATGTGGGTGTTTAGTACCACATCGGTTATCCCTAAAAGTGTTCTTTTGTAAAGCCATAAATAGGAATCAGACTTCTTATTATTGGCAGGCAGTGATTAAAAAAAGCTCTTCTAGTTAAAATTTCAGAGCTCTTGAGTTCTTGAGATTGGGGTGTGAAGTCTAAATCTATCCGGTTCTTATTTCTATCCTAAAATCCTAATTTCTATTTTTTATTTTCTTGTTAAAACCCTAATTTCCAATTTCTTTTAGTTTGAAGTGATTGCGATCCTCCCATGTTACATCAATATGTAGTTTAAAAAATCTGGTACTGTCATATATGGCTAGAAAACTGGGCAATGGAGATAACATCTCTCTACTCTTTGGCAAACGGATGTCTGGAACTGGTGACAGACTGATACACATCATATCTGATAACCAGCTGCAGGCTGTTATATACAAATGGCAGGTTGCTGATATAGTAGAAAATGAACAATGTTATGGACTCTCAAAGACCTGGCACTGCAATCAGCATGGCATCTGATCACACAACAAGTAGTCTCAAACTCCACTGAAGCAGATATTTGGCACTGGAAATGCACAGGTTTTGGCAGTTTCACTTTCAGCTCAGCCTGGAACGTGGTCAGAGATAGAGAGCCTAAATTTCAGCTTGCAAACATGATTTGGTTACCCTCTCATAGCCCAAAGATGGCAGTGTGTCTGCTCAGAGCTATGAAATCCAAACTTCAGACAAGAGATTTTCTTAAATCACTTGATATCATTGATACAGACACTTGTGTTCTCTGTCACACAAGTCAGGAAAGCATTCACCATCGATTCTTTACATGCCCATTATCTGCCTAACCTCTGGTCCTTCTGCAGGCTAACACTAGGCTTACCAGGCTCACCTATTGGTACACTACAAAAAGAAGCCAAGCTATTGCAATCAAATTCAAGAAGAGAACCAAGTCCACCATACTGGCTAGGCTGATTCTTGCTGTAGCAACCTGGCACATATGGAAGGGGAGAAATGAAAGGGTCCTTTAACTCGAAAAGCATCACAAAGTCATAGTATTTAGGAACATGTATGAAGATATCAGATTGTTGCTGAGAACATGCAACTGGAAAACAGATAGGAAGAGTAACATGAAAATTGTATTACCAATTTGGAATGCATAATTCTGTTTATGTGAATGTATCTGACAGCTTGGGAGAAATTGTTTGCTCATGTGAAAGTGAAAGGTAACGGCTATGGTCCCCTCTCTTCTCTTTGATAGAAGTAAACATACCCTTTGCAAGTTAAGCTGGACTGTATCATGTAATGAGTTACTATTGATATTAATAAAGTTTTTTTCACTTTAAAAAAAAAATGTAAACTAGAAGCAACACCTACTGATATTAGCAAAATGTAACTTACCTTAAGATTGTTTCAATCCAGCACTGAAACCGAGTTCTCAAACTTTATTATTGCCTCAGATGCAAGCTAGATAAGAAAAGGGAACGAGGGAAGAGGGAAATTGTTGAGATTTGAAACAGGCAAGAGATGAGTTAAGGGTAATTTATCTTAAAGTATAACTTATTTTGGGAAGTTAAAAGGAAAGGTAAAACAAAAAAGAGGTTGCCCGCTATTCAGCTGGCTAGGATGTGACATAAGCATTATTAAAGTTCCCCAGAATCTAACAAACATTACAACAAGTCTCATCTAGCAAAATAAGTAGAAAAGAATAAAAGCAAAATAAACAATTTTCAAACATAAAATCAATTTCATTTTGACTCCCCAAATTTGAGCAGTTCTCAAACTCATGACATATTCAGATGTATGGCTTCCTTTCACACAATCGGTGATCTATTGTTGAGTTAATAAATGAAGCAAATATTTGAGAAATCTGACATGAATTTAGAACATAGCTTCATAGTCAAATGGATGATTTAAAACAATAAACAAATAAATAAACTAAAATTACAAAATTACAACTTATCACCCTTATCTAACAGAATAATATATAAAATTCACAATGTTCCACTCAAAAAAGAACAGCTGTTAACCATAATAGAATAGTATAACCTTAGTTAACAGTTGATGAAATTTTTGGGTATTATATGATAGTGAATTCACCCATGCTGCAGATTTGCAGTTAGTATTTTGGACATTTTTAACTTGGAGCATGTGACATGTTAGTAACACTTATGTCTTTTTTCTATTTTAATGAACTGCAGCTCCAACTACAAGAAAAGAAGCTTCCGGCATTTTGTTTGCTGAGATGTGTTCCACATGTAACAACCCAAGTAACAAAATAGGCATTTTTGTTGCAGTTGGTGCTGCACAATTCCAACTTTAGCACCTAAGGACTTAATTAGCTAATTAAAATATCAAAGAAATTGCCACATCACAAACCTAACTATATCTCCACGCTCCAGCTTCAGAATGTCTCCTGATATGTTTGCATTTCAGGGCATCATTTTCACCAAACAAAGCATAGAAGATCGAGTAGTATAGCTAGTTCTTAAAAAAAAAAAAAAAAGCAAGGGACCATTTTGTTTGATGAA
The DNA here is from genome assembly GCA_038442645.1 of Agave tequilana. Classification (NCBI taxonomy): domain Eukaryota; kingdom Viridiplantae; phylum Streptophyta; class Magnoliopsida; order Asparagales; family Asparagaceae; genus Agave; species Agave tequilana. The sequence goes on from JAVJIF010020610.1 coordinate 10,072, forward strand.
ATTGGAGGCACCATACCAAAAACTTTTATTATTGCACTTAGAGACGCGCGCCGGGGGGGGGGGGGGGGGTGTGGATTGTTTGTTTTGTTTGATGAACTTGGAGTTGTGACATTTGATCTTCTATTGTTTGGTTTAACTTTAATATTTTCTCTTATGGAATTTTTTTTAAATAAAATCAACTATATGGACAGTTGGAAACAAGTTGTCCAGAGTTCAAACTACAACAAAAGAGCCCTTTGTATCTCAGTTGTTGCATTTGTGCCTGCTTTGCTGGAACAAACACTTTCAGTTACTAACTCTCATTGATGTTGCACCAGCTCTACTTCATAAAAACCATTAGTCCCAACACCAGGGTGAGAAACGGGCTGGGTTTGGCGGGGCTGGCCCGGTCTTGGCGGGTCAAGGACCGGGCCGGCCAAGCTCAGATCCGCCCGCAAATAATGGGCTGCCCAGTCCGGGCCCCCTTTGGGGGACTCGAGAACCGCCTGCTGACCCGCCCGGCTGGGTCAGCCTGGTCAATTTTAATTTTTTTTTAATTCCAAAAATTAGATTTTTAAAATATATTTTTTAAAAAATGTTTTAAATCCCAAAAAATAAAAAAATCCACAAATTGTGACAAAATTGCTACAGGTTGTGGAACGCGAATGAAATTTTTATTAACAATCCAATAATTTAGATAAATTGATACAAATACAAATGAAGTATATAGATTAAAAATGAAATATAAATTGATTCAAATACAAATGAGGTATATAAATTAAAAATACAAATTGATACAAATATAAATAAAATATATAGATCTTTATTTCTTCATTCATCTTCTGAAAAGTATTCAATGATTTCTTTTACTGATTTATTTTAACTTCTCGTCTCCGTATCCAACCAATCCTTCTCGCAGATGCTCAACTTGACGACAGGCGGTTTCTCGTATGAGTCAGCAATCATCCAACACTCGTCCAGCTGTACTAAAAGCATATTTTGAAACTACTGTAGAGGCATGCGGGATTAGTAAATCACGCGCCATGATGGAAAGCACAGGATATGTTTGATTCATGTGATTTCCAACAGGCCAAAATTAAAATTTTCAAATCCTGAGTTTGCATCAATATCAGAAGTTATGACATGAGTCGAATAATAATAAAGCTCGTTCAATGTATCTGAGCTTCTTGATTTTTTCGATGCAGATAATAAACCAGATAAAGAACTTCTAGGTATAGATGAAGATGCAGGATGAGATAATTGTTAATTTTCAAATTGGGATTCATAAAAGCCACACAAACTATTTATAGAATTCTCAATATCTTTTCATATTAGGACAGAATCAGAATTATCCATTTTTGGGCCAACATAGCCGTTGGGGGTTATTTTGCAAAAGCCCCCAATGGCTAAAAAATTAGTTGTTGGGCGGGTTGGTCCCGGCTGGACTCAGCCCAGGCCTGGGTGCGGCCCAGCCAGGAAATTCCGCACCTAGGCATGACCCGTAGATGGGAGCAGGCCTGGGCCGGTCTAGACCCGGGTGACCCGGTCCGGACAAGGCCCGTGCGGGTTGGAGGCCTGACCCAAACCCATTTCGAACCCCTACAAAACGCATTAGAAAGTATTGTGCTGTACCATAGCACCAAACATGTGTCTTAAGTAGTCTCGAAGAAAGGTGTCCAAAATACAGAAAAACGTAAAAAAATGGGTCCAATTGTCAGTCCCAGTGTAGGTAGCTCACAACCCTTGCACTGCGAGGGTAGTGCACAGCACGTTCTCCTAGCTAGCACATGCTCCAAATGCAGCCATTAAAACTGTATGCAGGTGGAGCTACATCTACACTATGGTTCCAACTTCACCAAAGCAAAACAGACCCTTGACCACTGTATTCATAAAAGGTCTTCCTTCATTGTTCACAAATTAGAGCTATACTTTTCCCCCAAAATGGCTAATTTTCTAATCAGAACAAAAGCCCAAAATGCCCCTAAATAATAATCTTGTCAAGAAATTGAGCCAAAACTAATTAAAATTAAAATTTGAAGAAGCTCAACAAATCATACATAATCACAACACAGAATTAAATAATTTATATATTTACACAATCAATCAAGTCTAATTTTTATCACATATACTAGTAATATAATACTAAAGCACTAGATTAGATACTAGGGGCGAGAAAAAGAATCTAAAGGAATCGGGATCGAGATCGAGATCAGAATCAATACCTTGCTCGTTGCGAGCAGTGAAAATGATGGTGCCGGTCTCATCTCCGACGAGGCACTCGGCGATCTTCGTCTGGCGCAGCAGGTTAGTGGAAGCCGCTCGCCCCTTCTGAAGCACAGTCTTCGACGTCAAGACCTTGACCGTTAGAGTGTGGCCGTTAGTTCCCGGCTTCAGATCCTCCACCTTCACGAACACCGGCTTCCTCTTCGCGGCGGCCGCGTTGGCCGCGGCCGCCGATCCCTGCTGCTGCTGCTGTTTCGGTTGCGCCGTCGCCATTGCTACCAGACAAAAACTCTAACCCTGGAAAATGATGACCAGAAGCGGACGAGTTTAAGGAAGGGCTTTGATTTATTTCGAGAACCTTTACTCTTCTTATTGGGGGCTTTGGTGAGACAGGCCTTGGATTCAAGTAAGTGGGCGGAAGTGAAGAAGTGAGTGTTGGAAAGAGAGGATATTACTAAGGAGTTGATAGGATTGTCAAGTGTTGTCGAAGATCGTTAAGAAAGTTGATGACGAAAGGCAAAGGGGAGAGTAGAAGGAAATAGCAGCAGCAGCAGAAAAACAGGCAGGTCGGTCGACCGGTCCGGTCGACCGACATGCACAGCATGCACAGGGTCTTAGGCGGTCGACCGGCCGGTCGACCGAAATACCCTGACTGTAAGTGCCAAACTCTCTGTTAATTTCGGTCGGCCGATCGGTCGACCGGAGAGGAGGTCGGTCGACCAGCCGGTCGACCGACAGTCGGGTTTGGGCGAAAATCTGCTGTTCTACAAATCGCGGAACAGCAGGGTATTTAAGCTGTTGTTATTTTTTTAGGGTTGTGTGCCTGCGAAAAGGGATTAGCAAAAGCTCTCTTGCATTCAAAGAGGCTAATAGCTATTGTAAACATCTTCCTAGTAATTAATCTCCCATTGGATTGCCCCGAGGACGTAGGCATTGAGGCCGAACCTCGTTAGATCGTGTGTTTGCGATTTGTGTGTTCTTCTTGTGTTTTGTTAGGTGTTCTTTGTGCTTGAAAATCTGTGAGATTCTCTATTGGTTGTTGTCATCGGCGCACAACAAGTGGTATCAGAGCTTCCAGGTTGCGCTTGGGATTTCTGAGGATTTGAAGGGCTCGAGATCTGATCCGGTGGAGATCGTGTGTCGATCTTAGATCAGAGGTATTGGTGTTCGAGGAGATCGTGTGTCGATCTCAGAAGGACGCAAGGAGGGCTCGTTGAATCTGTGGTGGAGTAGATCCGGTGAGAAACTCGATTTAGGATTTCAAGGGACAGGTAAAAATCCTATTTTTATCTGAGTAGAGATCTATTTCAAGTTGGTTGTTCTTCCGCATAAATAGAGAATCAGGGAAAATCTCAATGGCAGAAGAAATTGCATCTGTTAAAACAATGAACTCTCACCCAATGATTGAAGTTTTAAGTTTAATGGTACTAATAACTTCGGTATGTGGAGATGCGAGGTTATGGATGCGCTGAATGCATCGAACCTTGAGGATACTCTCCTATTGGAGAGGAAGAAGAGCACAACCACTGATGAAGAGTGGGCGAAGATGAACAGGTCGGCATGTGGCTTGATACATTCATGCTTGTCACAAGACATAAAATATCTTGTGCAACATGAGACGTCTGCGAAACATCTGTGGGAAACCCTTGAGAAGAAATACCTGACGAAGAGTGTTGAGTCTAGGTTGCAGCTTAAGAGTAAGCTGTATCAGTTTCGGATGAAGAAGGGGAGCACAGTGAATGAGCACATCAACTGATACACAAAGCTTCTTACAGATCTGATAAACGTGGATGTCGTGATAGAAGAGGAAGACAAGGCGGTCATTTTCCTGAACTCACTCCCACCGGAGGAGTATGAGACATTCACTATGACGTTTATCAATGGTAGGCAGACTTTGGACTACCATGAGGTGTCATCTGCACTGATGAGTTATGAGACAAGGAAGAAGGAGAGACATCCCTCTCAGTCAAGCTTATCGGCGGAGGCATTGGAAGTAAGAGGCAGGGGTTCATCGAGGAAAGGCAAGGAGGTTAGAGGAAGATCGAAGTCTAGGCCGGGCTTCAGGGATCTCAAGAGAAATCAGTACGCTTTCTGCAAAGAGATTGGGCACTGAAAGGTAGATTGTCCAAAGTTCAAGGGAAAGAAGAAAGAATCAAAGTCTGAAGTAAACCTCACAAAAGTGATAAAAACTGCAAGCAAAAATCACAGGCAGATGGATCAGATTCAGATTCTTCAGTGTTCTCTTTTTCAGTTACTACTCCCGTCATACGCTACTCGGGTGAAAACGAGTGGATCTTGGACACAGGTGCAACATATCATGTATGTCCTATCGAGACTAGTTTACCAGTTTTGAGAAGTTGGAGGGGTGTTCGGTCGTCATGGGCGATGATCATCCGTGCATCATGGAGGGTGTTGGCACTATTCCAATCAGGATGTTTGATGGGATGGTGAGGGAGCTGAAAGAAGTGAGATATGTACCTCAGCTGAAGAGGAACTTGATCTCTGTAGGAGCTTTGGAATCATTGGGCCTTGGAGTGTCTATTAAGGAGGGAGTTCTTAAAATGACAAAGGGTTCGATGGTGGTGTTGAAGGCCGATCGCCGGAACAACTTGTATTACTTGAAGGGTAGTACAGTGACAAGGCAGGTGGCAGCTTCTACCAGTCAGAAGAAAGATTCAACCCGGCTGTGGCACATGAGGCTGGACATGCAGGGGAGAAATCAATGCAAGCTCTTGTGACGAAAGGGTTGTTGAAGGGTGCCGAGACCTGCAAGTTAGATCTTTGTGAACATTGTATCATCGGCAAGAAGACCAAGGTGAAGTTTGGCACAGCTTCACACTGCACAGAGGGTATTCTTGACTATGTTCACACGGATGTATGGGGACCTACCAAGACTGCATCGATTGGAGGTAACCACTATTTTGTGTCGTTCATCGATGACTATTCTAGGCGCTGTTGGGTGTACACTATGCGACACAAAGATGAAGTCCTAGAACTGTTCGTGAAGTGGAAGGCTAATCTGGAGAGAAGCACGGGAAGGAAGGTCAAGGTCCTCCGTTCTGACAATGGAAGAGTGTACAAATCGGATCCTTTCCTACAGCTATGCCTTGATGAGGGCATAGAGAGACACTTCACGGTACAAGAGACTCCGCAACAAAATGGGGTGGCTGAGAGGATGAACCGAACTTTGCTAGAGAAGGCTCGGTGTATGTTATCCAATGCAGGACTGCCAAAGAAGTTTTGGGCTAAAGCTTTGACGTATGCATGCCATCTTGTGAACAGGTTGTCGTCGTCTGCAATAGGGGGAAGACTCCTCTTGAAGCTTGGTCAGGAAAAGCTGCTGGGGACTATGATTTGCTACGGGTCTTCGGATGTCCAACCTACTACCATGTCAGAGAAGACAAGTTGACCCAAGGGCAAAGAAAGGGGTGTTCGTTGGCTTCAAGCGAGGAACCAAGAGGTTCAAGATTTGGGACCAAAAGGACAACAAGTCATACTCAGTAGGGATGTCACATTCGATGAGGCTTCTTTGATGAAGCCTACGGCCTCTCAGCAGGTGGAGACCAATAAGACCAAGGAGCTATTGCAGCAGGTGAAGATTGATGCAGATCCACCATCTCTAGAGGATTCAGTATCAGTTTGGATCATTCCTGAGGTGACACAGGGTGGTGATCAAGCAGTTGAAGAAGATGCTGAAGATGTTGAAGAGGGTCAGGAGCAGGTCATGGGTACTGTTCCAAATCCTACTGCAGTTGAAAGACCACGAAGGAACACTAGGAGACCAGGTTGGCTCACCACTGATATGGTCATCGCGTATGCACTTTCAGTTGTTGAGGAGGCTATTCCATCTACCTTCAGAGAAGCTGAGATCAGTTCTAAAGCAAGGATGTGGAAAGATGCCATGAATGAAGAGATGCATCTCTCTACAAGAACAACACATGGGAACTCACCAAGTTGCCCAAGGGGAAGAAGGCCATAGGATGCAAGTGGGTGTTTGCTAAGAAGCAAGGATCTCTCCAAGAAGATGCAGTGCGCTACAAGGCAAGGTTGGTGGCTAAAGGCTACGCTCAGAGGGAAGGAATTGACTATAACTAGGTGTTCTCCCCGATAGTTAAACACTTGTCAATTCGGATTCTATTGGCCTTGGTTGCGCAAAATGAGTTGGACCTTGACCAACTTGATGTGAAGACCGCCTTTCTCCACGGCGATCTTGAGGAGGAGATCTATATGACACAGCCCACAAGTTACAAAGCTGCAGGGAAGGAAGAGTTAGTATGTAAGCTAAAGAAGTCGCTGTACGGATTGATGCAGTCTCCTAAACAGTGGTACAAGCGATTTGATAGCTTCATCAGGAAGAAGAAGTACACACGTAGCCATTTTGATCCATGTGTGTACTACAACAAGTTACCATCAGGTGAATACATCTATCTACTTCTTTATGTAGATGATATGTTGATTGCTTCGAGGTCGATATCTGCTATTGATTCTCCGAAGAAAGTTTTATCGTCAGAGTCTGAGATGAAGGACCTGGACGAAGCAAAGAAAGTATTGGGCATGGAGATCACTAGAGACAGGAGAGCAGGCAGGATAAGTTTGACTCAGAAGGGCTATTTGGAGAAGGTATTGCAGAGGTTTAATATCAGCAAGGATACTAAGTCTGTTAGTACACCTATGGCGCCACACTTCAAATTGTCAGCAAAGATGTCTCCGAGGAGTGTTCAAGAGCGTGAGTATATGTCTCACGTTCCATATGCCAATGCGGTGGGTAGCTTGATGTACGCTATGGTGTGTACGAGGCCAGATCTATCACAGGCGGTCTCCATGGTGAGTCGATATATGCATGATCCGGGACAGGGTCATTGGGAAGCTGTGAAATGGATCTTGAGATACATCAAGGGAACAGTTGATGTAGGTCTAGTATTTGAGAAGGACAACACCGGAAAGCAAGAGTGCATAGGGTATGTGGATTCAGACTATGCAGGTGAACTTGACAAGCGCCGGTCGACGACGGGATATGTCTTCACATTCTCACAGGCACCGGTGAGTTGGCGCTCCACACTTCAGTCTACCGTCGCGTTGTCGACCACAGAGGCTGAGTATATGGCTATGACAGAGGCCATGAAGGAGGCAATCTGGCTTCAGGGGTTGCTTGATGACTTGGGCGTGGAACAGGATATGTTGAAGATAAACTGTGACAGCATGAGTGCCATCTACTTGGCAAGGAACCAGGTCTATCATGCAAGGATGAAGCATATTGATGTCAGGTACCACTTCGTTCGGGAGATTCTGGAGGAAGGTGACATCGACTTGTTAAAGATTCACACTTCGGAGAATCCTGCCGATATGCTTACGAAGGTGGTGTCGGGAGTGAAGTTTGCACACTGCAAAGATTTGCTCCATGTCCTTCAAGTGATTTGAGCTTGCTGAAGCTCATTTGGGTGAACTACGGACGGCTTGATCCCTTGGGCAGGGGTACGTAGGCAACCATGTTGGTGCAGCCGCTATTGAGTCGGTGTTCGGCTCAGATTTGGAAATCTTCACCGAGGTGGAGAATTATTGAAAAGAGAGGATATTACCAAGGAGTTGACAGGATTGCCAAGTGTTGTCGAAGATCGCCAAGGAAGTCGATGACGAAAGGCAAAGGGGACAGCAGCAAGAAATAGCAGCAGCAGCAGAAAAACAGGCAGGTCGGTTGACCGGTCCGGTCGACCGACATGCACAGCATGCACAGGGTCTTAGGCGGTCGACCGGCCGGTCGACCGAAATACCCTGACTGTAAGTGCCAAACTCTCTGTTAATTTCGGTCGGCCGATCGGTCGACCGGAGAGGAGGTCGGTCGACCAGCCGGTCGACCGACAGTCGGTTTTGGGCGAAAATCTGCTGTTCCGCAAATTGCGGAACAGCAGGGTATTTAAGCTGTTGTTATTTTTCTAGGGTTGTATGCCTGCGAAAAGGGACTAGCAAAAGCTCTCTTGCATTCAAAGAGGCTAATAGCTATTGTAAACATCTTCCTAGTAATTAATCTCTCCATTGGATTGCCCCGAGGACGTAGGCATTGAGGCCGAACCTCGTTAGATCGTGTGTTTGCGATTTGTGTGTTCTTCTTGTGTTTTGTTGGGTGTTCTTTGTGCTTGGAGATCTGTGAGATTCTCTATTGGTTGTTGTCATCGGCGCACAACAGTGAGAAGGGTTTTTTCTTGGTTTTTTTTAAAAATGAGAATTTGTGTATATTTTTTTCAATATTTGATTGCCAGTTTGAAAGTAGAAGTGAAAAAGTACATTGTATTTTTCATGAAAGTGAAAAAGTTGACAATAAAATTGATCATAAAATAATATTAAAATAAAAATTAGTTATGAAAAAATTGGACTGTAATTAGAATACAAATGAGATTTATATGGCCACAAAATTAACTGTTTTGAGTTACAACTTATTACAAATGAGGTTTACATGGCCATAAAATTAATTGTAGTACCTTGAAAGTGAGAAAATGGATGTGTAGAAGAGCAAAGAGAAAAGAAAAAGAGGTTTTCTAATTTTTTTTCTTTTTCTGGCGTTTGAATGGACAGCGGAAGTGAGAAATGACACTTCCTCACTTCTGCCCACTTCCTTGAATCCAAACAGCTAGCGAGAGTAGGGGTGTCAAAGGAACAGGTTGGGCCCGGGCACAGCTGGTCGGGTCGCGCCCGCCCCACCCCGCGTGCCAAGTTCTGGCTGGCCTAGGCCAGTCTAGGCCCGAGTGCCCTTTTAGTGACTTAGATCCAGCCCGTGACCCGGCTGGGCCAGGATATTTTTTTAAAAAATACATTGTCTAAATACATGTTCTCTCTACTATTTACACCAACAGTTGGGTGGTGTAGGTTGTCATCAGGCTTGTCTCACTCACACATGATCCGCGGTTCGATCCAGGGTATTTATAAATTTTTTTTACATTTTATTCCCCGAGGGCGATGGGAGTGGAGGCAGAGAAGGGGCCGGCGGGCGGAGGGGTGGCATGGAGGAAGGACCGACGCGGGAGGGGTGGGGCGTCTGGCGGAGAGGGGCTGCGGGGTGGAGAGGGCGGCGGAGGGGCGAGGTTAGGTCCGCCAGGGTGGCCGTGCCCAAGCCCGTCCTCGGGCCTACAACCCCGAGAGCAACGTATCGCTGAATCTCCATACCCTCAACAAGTTGATCCAGAAACAAATCATGGAGACCAATTTGCCTCAGTACCTCATCCCAACTACTCACATTCACGATGGAGTGGCGAGACGATAGACCGAAAAGGGTGACGGAGGGGCAGGGAGTGGCCGACGGAGGAGGGCCGGCGACGGGGGTGGAGAGGGCGGCAGAAGGGTAGGGCGAGCCTAGGTTAGGTCGGGCCAAAGCCCGTTTAGGCAAGGCACGTGCCAGGCCAGGGTCCGAGTTTGGCACGACTCACCCAGGTCGTGGGCTCATGGCGTGGGGCCGCTTTACCCAAACTTGGGTCTGGCCCATTTGGGAGCAGGACCCAGACCGGGTCTGGCTCGGGTACCACCCGGGCCAAACCGGCCCCGTGCCACAAGAGGGTCGTACCCATGCGGGTCATGCACGTGCGGGTTGCTGGGCCGAGCCAGCCTAGTTGACAACCCTAAGCGAGAGACATTTTATTAATTATCATGGGGTTTACTGCTGTTGGGTACCACAAGACATCGTGTGTCCAATTTAAATTAATTAAAACTCTATCCGATTTGTTTTGCATCTTAATTTTCATCCCTTTTTATATTTATTTTTTATGGCATAATTACAAAAAACCCTTCTAAGCTTGTAACAAGTGTTCGAAAACCCTTCGTTTTTTTTTTTCATCACCCGACTCCTAAATGACCCATCTTTAGTTATCTGGGACTTAGAATAAGATAACAATGTTAATTTTTTAGCCGAAAAGACCCAATTACCCTTAGTAATTTGGAGCAAATAAAAGAGAAATAGAATTATTTCTGAAACTTATCTCCCCCCCTCAGTTGCTTTCCTTTCTTTCTCCTCTCTTGTTTTCTTCTCGTCTCTTTTTTTAGCAAATATGTACAAGATTTCACAAATTTTATACGAGATGATTTATGTAACCCCCTGATCCCTGATGTACGTATCACAGTATCAGTACTCGATATGGCGTACAAAGTTGATTTGACCTTTCTGATCGTTAAATTGAGCCAACTTCAGTTTCAGTTATTATTTTTCAATATTGTAGATTTTTCAGAATTTTTTGAAACTTTTCTGGATTATTTTGGACAAATCTCCGTAGTCGGTGTCAACCGATACCGGTAATTGACTCTACGATTTTTAATTCACAAATGGAGTAGAATTTTAGAAATTTGCTTTCACCTTGTGTTTTAAAATCATATTATTTACGTTAGGGTATTTTTGAAGATTTATCTGAATTTATAAAAATTGGGCTAAAGCAGTGTCGCCCAGTATCGGTGATACGTTTCAGGATTTTTAACTTGCAAACCGAACAATATTTCTAGAATCTGATTTCACTTTCCTCTTCCGTATAATATTTACTATTTTACAAAATTTTTGAGGACCGTCCGAAATAGTCAAATTTTAACCCAATAAAATAAAATTAATTAAACATTAATATAACAATTCTTTTTTTTCCTTTCCTTTCTTCTTCCTTCCACACTTTTCTTTTCCCTTCTTTTTCACTGACATAACCCAACTGCCTTCCCCCTCTTTAAAGCCCCTGTCTCTCTCTCTCACCCCCTAACTCTCTCTAATTCTCACATCCTCTCTCTCTCAAACTCTCTCTTCCCCCCTCTATTTCTTCTCTCTCCCTCTCTCTGTACAGGTCGGGGGGCTTAACTGCTGCCCCAGTGTAACACCCGGATTATTATACCCTGAGTTAAAGTAATATTATTGGTTAATAATATTTTCCTAGAATTATGCATGGAAGTATGCACTGCATGAATTGATCGTATTAAATACTGGGGGTGGTATTCATACCTAACACTGCATGACATACTCGTATTATTACCGGGAATTGGTATTTAATATTGATTAGGATTTGTATTAATATATTGGAGAGATGAAGAAAGAAAATGAAAATGAAAATATAAAAAATAAAAGAATAAAAATAAAATAAGAAGTATGGGATGTATAGTGAGTAGGTGGGAGTAGGTGGGATGGAGAGAGATAAATCTCTCCAATGTTTACTCTCTCTCTCACTCTCGTTCACTCTTTCTCTCTCTCTCTCTCTCCCCCTCACTCTCATTCTCTCTCCCTCACTCTCTCTCTCTCTGGATGTTGGCCGGAGGCCAGGCGCCGGCGGCGCCGGCGGCCAGGGGCCGACGGCGCCGGCGTGGACCGCCATGGGGGTGGGGGAGCACCAGGCCCCCACCTGCCCTCTCTCTTTCTCTCCCCATTTCACTCTCTCTCTCTCGGTGGGATCCCCGGCGGCCAGGGACGCCGGAGCGGTTGCGCCGGTGGCGGAGCGGCTGCGCCGGCCGGGCGGGCGCGCCGGCTGGGCGGGTGCGCGCGGCAGGGAGCAGCAGCAGCAGCCGCCGCTGCTGCTGCTGTGCAGTGAAAAGAAAAAAAAGAAAAAGAAAAAGAAAATAATTAATGGGTTTGGGTTTCGGGTTCAACTCAAACCCGACCCGTTTGCACCCAAACCCGACCCAATAAGGTAAAATTTCATTTTAGCCCCTGTGAGATTATAAATTACTTTGGGGACCCTGAAAAATTACAAACAGCCCCCTGAATATTTTCAGTTATTACGAATCTAACCTTTTGTATTGGTTTTGGTTTCCGAACGATATCTTGGCCATCCGAAGTCGGATTCGGACGATTCTTGAGCCATTGTGATCGTGAAAATGAGAGCTACACATCTGGTATATCAGTATATGATATTGGGTGTTCAAAAATTATCAATATACCTGGCGAGTGGAAGTCTAACTCCAGTCTGTTTTTCCCCAATTTAGAAATAATTGTTGTTGGCAAATTATTGATAATATGAATTCATTGGAACTAAGAGATTACGTCATTAAAAAGATGGTTATGATAGTTATTGTAAAAGTGAATTGGTGTTATGGAACCGAAATTCAAATAGAGTATCCGAATAATGAATCACGGATATGTTATGTATATCTATGTGAGAACCTAATACGGGTATGATACCAAATTGAGAATTGTTATTCAAAATTCATATAACATGACCATTAAGAGTCTGTAAGTGTATTAAAATGATTGCGCATAGGCGTATGCCATATAAATTATGTGTTTGTGAAATTCTGAGCATCATGTATATATTGCGAGTATTTACTAGGATTGAGAATTGAACAATTAAGTGCTGGGTTCTGATAGAAATGGTAAAGTATAAATTTTGGTTAATACCATCTACCGTCTGTAATGAATATTGATTTCACTCAATCTGAAAGCCATTAAGTGGGTAAAGTTTACCTCTAATTCCATTACACACTGTGATTGCATGTGTATTGACTGTTAATATAATAACGATGATAGTTAAATGAAGATTGATATCATACGCAAGTGATGTCCATCCGTTATGAAAGTAATAGTCATGGATAATATTAATCAGATGATGGTTGGTTAACACCGGTGTACCCAGTGAGTAGACTAAACAGTGACAATGGGAAATCGATTACAGATCATGACTGTTTATTTATTAATAACAGATAATTAGAAATCAGTCAGGATAAAAGATCACTTGAGACCCATCAAACATGATTGGATAATTATAGAATCGATTATGTTGATACTGGTATAAGCAGAATCCTAAGTTGATATTAGGATTGAACTAAGCAAATGAAAATGAAAATTATCTTCGAGCAACTCGATGTGACCGTGACATAGAAAATTCTGCTAATTGGGATATATGTAATTGATGCAGTATGTTAGAAATAGCGTACTGGTTAAAGTATTGAAGATTTGGTTAAAATAGGTAACTCGGATGGGATTGGGATATTTCGATAAATTAGCAACTGTGAACGTGAACCGATGATGATGGAACTGATCAAGTAATTGATAATGAACTGAATTAGAGCAACTGAATTTCTAACTCTACCAGACATGCTTGATAAGTAAATTGGATATCAATAGCTTATTGTTAAGATAAGTACGCGGGATACTCAAATATTATGTAGTATGTTAAGTATTAATCTTGTGAATACTGTTTTCGTATTTGTTGTGTTTCATGATATATACGCTCATAACGTGATTTTGTATATCAACTAGCACACTTGAGATAGCAAGGGTCAGCTGGTGACCTACATGATTATATATCGATTAAGTTGATAATCGGTAGCAACTGAAAGCAATTTGATTGATAAATAACTAAGATTTATCGAACCCAATGAGAGGTGGAAGAATAAAACCTTTGAACCAGAACACATAAGTAGATATTGTATTTTTAGCGATTAATGATTATTAATAAAAACTACTGAATAAGATCAAGTCTGATGGTTATCAGATAATGGGTGACCGATGATGGTGTATAAGTATCAAGTGAGTAATTAAACTGGTGAAAACCTGTTAGAGTCAGTATTGAGTAAATCTGACAACTTAATATTAAGTATATCGATTATGATGGATAATTCGATATCAACAAAACAAATACCAATAGTATTGAACTAGTATTTTGGTATGCCTGCTCGATACACCGGAGACTTTCGGGTATCCTTACAATTGATTCAGTAGAATATTAGAATCCTCTATTAGGCTTGGAAGTCACATCTTTATAGTGACACCGATTATATCTAACCGGTAAGAGTTAGATAATTACCTTAATAATTGAAAGTTAGTAATACAGACGAAAGATTGAGCGACGTGTCAATGAGATTAGTAATCCAGTATGGGTAAGTGATATGTGTATGTGTACGCATGTACATATGTGTGTGGTTTGATTCACATGCGAACGCAGATGATGATTTGGCTAGTAAATAACTGTGTGGTTTGGACTAAAAGATAGAAGTAAGCAATAACAAAACATGCCTCTTAAAAAGAAATAGTTTTATGAATGAGCATCATGCTTGACTTCATGCACATGTTTGGTTACACGTATATTGGAATGATATAACATGTTAATTATCTTAAACAGGTTTGCATGTTGTTAGTTTAATAAGTGGTTACTTATACACGTTAATGTCTTTCTTAATATTGGCATCATGTAAAGTAGGAATCATGTGAATCTCTATGTTGACATTATCTTATGAATCCTTGCATGTGCTTACTACATGAAGGATATGATTATCGCATGTTTAGAGGAAGGGACCGGGTTGAACCGGAGGTGATCGAAGGAGAGAATTATACGTGATATAACGTATCGGAGGAAGGGACCGGGTTGAGCCGGAGGTGATCGAAGGAGAGAATGATACGTGGTATAACGTATTGGAGGAAGGGACCGAGTTGAACCGGAGGTGATCGAAGGGAAGTATTGATATTATTTTATTGAAGTATGCTTGAATGATTGTTTATGATATCCGAATTATGAATGTTAATAGGTATGACACCTAGTATATCATATGATTGTTTATGATATCCGGTATATGGATATGATTGTTACGATATCCGAATTATGGATGTTAATAGGTATGACACCTAGTATATGCATATGATAGATTATGATATCCGGTATATGGATATGATTGTTATGGAATCCAGTATATGGATGTGAGTATTCCGTATCTCTTCATGTATGAACACATTTATAATTGGATACTATCATGAGTAGTGTGTGATGTCATATGTAAATTGCGGAAGGTGCAATATTGAACCATACTTCAACTAATCTAGTGAGTAAGATTAGGCTCTCCAAGAGCTGTGTTGTGATCATATATATATGAAATACAAACATGTTACAAACTGAAAACCGGAGAGGTGATTATAAGAGACTAACGAGTAGGTCAAGTATTACAAAATCATTGAGATTGTGTGATAATAAAATATTGGTCATGTGTACCCAGGAGAATACATAGGAAAGTATCAGATAATAGTAAGAGTCTATGGTTCATAAGCTGCAGTATCAACTACAAGTAGAAAGTATTGAAACTGATTTTGACATTGCTCAACTGCATAATACTCCAAGTACAATGGTAGTGTAATACAAACTCTATTTTGAATGATTTCACTCACTGAGCTGTTGAGCTCACCCCACCACAGATTGATATTTTCAGGTCATGGCAAGGCGAAGGTTCGACTTAGAGCTGCAAGGATGTTCTCCTGAGATAACGTATGTACTTATTGTAGAATGTAAACTCTGATGTTATTAGTCACTATGAGTTAGAATAGTATATCATGGAAGCACTCTTCTGTATATGTTTATTTGATGGACCTTGGGATGAACTATATGATGAAGATGAAATCTATAAGAAGGCTGATGTTAGCCGAAATCTAATTATTGTATGGAGATGGAGTCTATATATCAGAGGAGATGTTGCCGAAAATTCTTTTGTATATTCTGATTAACGAGCAATAAAGTTGATGATCATGAAATTTTGAGGTAATTAAACCTGGGACCGTTACACCCAGGCCAGGCCAGTCCAGGCCAGGCCAGGCCGCCGGCGTCCCTCGCCAGCCAGGTCTGGCGGCGCCGGCGGGCAAGCTGGGCGCCGCTGTTGGCCCAAAGGCCCATCACTCTAGTTTTGATGATGATCAACTCATGTAGTTATTGTACTAATGATCTTGTGTTTAATTAGTGACAGATTCATTATCAAGATCTTAGTGGGTGCATAGCTCAACAAAGGATAAAATGTTAAGATTTGGAGCTAGCACGGTGTGATCCAAGGAGCTTTTGGATCAAGCTTGGACCAAGTCATAAAGATGAGAAGGCTTCAAGTGAAGACCTCAAGAAGATGAAGACTTGTGTCTAGGTATAAGATTTTATTTTGTTTAGATAAAATGTAATAGAATAGTTGGTGGATTGCTCAAGTATATATCACACACACACTCTTGATTTATTTGTTTTTTCATAAAAGAATTTTCAGTTTTAGAAAAGACTCTCTTTTGGAAAAATACATAGTTGGTTTTTGGTATTTCTATTATACATATCTTTAACCAAAATCAAGTTTTATGCTTAATGCCAAAAACTTAGATATTCCATCTTAATTGTGTAGTGGATCATATCCATACACACTATGCTTTAATGAATTCAAAATATCTAGTTTTTGTATTCAAAGATTTTGGAAAAACAAGTTTTCATTTGAGCCAATATTTCCATATCACAAAAATAGTCCAAATCATTTATAACATGCCTTGATTTTGTGCAAGCATGTTTGATTATCAAAGTATATTGGTAAAACTATTTTTGTAGATTTTATATGAATTTATGGGATTTTATGTGAACCAAAAAGACTAACTTTTTAATCCTAGAAAACAGTTTTCAGGCTTCAGATAGTCGACTTGTAACCTGTATAGTCGACTTGGTCTGAAGTCGGTCGACCGGTTCGGTCGACCGACGTGCACAGACGTGCACGCCTTTGTGTACTGGAGGCCGGCCGACCGGGCGGTCGACCGCTCTGGAGAGTTCTGCTCTCTGGAAAATTCGGCCGACCGCTGCGATTGACCGACAGAGAGTTTTACTCTCTGCTCCAGTGGCTCGGTCGACCGGCAGCTCTGACAGACCCCAACGGTCATATTTTTCTGACCTCTATAAAAGGGGGTTTTGTCATTGTTTTGAGCCAAGATTTTGGAGACCTATTGAGCCAGTTTTTTCCTACAGTTTTAAAAGAGTTTTCTCCACAAAATAGAGTGCCAATACTTCCAATCAAAAGGGAAGAATTTATCAAGAGTGTTTATTGTGATTCTTTGAGTTTTCCTCCACCTTTCTAATCCTTGATTTTCTCATACCAACACTTGAGCATCCATTGATTATTCATCTTATAGAAGTGTTGTAGTGAGATAGTTTTTAGGTGATCAAAGTGTTGTGATCACCAAAGACTTGTTCTTTGTACTTTGAGGAGGCAGACGTGTGTGTCCGCGGTGTTTGAGTTCGGGTGCGGACTTGTACGAGGTGCGGCCTCGGCGAGTCGGTGGACTTGCGTGTGTACGGGACTTGGAAGTCCGAGGGCTTGTAGGTGTTGCGACACCGGGGAGAGATCCATTGGGATCTTGCATAGTGAAAATCCTTCGTGTGTCGAAGGCGGGGATGTAGAGCAAGTGTGCTCGAACCTCGAAACAAACCCTTTGTGTTTGCGATTGCTCACTCTTGCTCTCTTTCTCTCTTTGTCTCTTTTATATATCTTGCATTCAATTATTGTCTTTACATTTACATGCTTGATATATTGTGTGCTCATTGATATACTTGCTTGGGTTTGTTGCTAACACTCGTATTCAACCAAGAGAGCCAACGCGGCACCTCAACCCATTTCAAGGGGAATCTAGAGGAGCTTGTCCAGAGCCCTGCAAGGGAAATTCGGCAACACTCTTGCGTTATACGTGGTGTTTAGTGTATAAGTTTTAATTTGGTCATCTTAGTTTTTAATTCCGCATCATTTGTGCATTAAGTGACCATTAGATTAGCCATCACCTATTCACCCCCCCTCTAGGTGAATTTACAATTAGTATCAGAGCGAGTGCTCTTGATATTGGGTCTAACAACCTAAGAGTTAAAGATCCTCATTTAGGCTAATCACAATATTTTTGTACACACACCACACCATGGACTTCATGTCACCACCCACCTTTGACATCCTTAACATCCAAATTTGGAAGGTTAAGATATTATTGTACCTCAAAGCCCTAGGCATTCATGTTTATCTTGCCACTACTAATAATGCATATTGTTTAGATGGTAAGAATTTTGAGGCTAATGCAAAAGCCCTTCATGCTATTAAGTTAACCCTAAATGATGATTATCTATCTAGGGTTTCTAATGTTGATTCGGCTTTTGTAGTATGGAGCACCCTCCTCTCCCTTGGTGAAAAAGATCAATACTATGCGGGGAGCGATTCGGACGTTGGAAGCGACACCTCCAACGTGTGCTACATGGTCCAAGGGGATAACCCCCTTGAGGTAAATTCCGAATCCGAAGATGAGGACATGTCATATGATAAGCTATCTACTTTTTGTCATCTATTGCTTAAAAAGTATGACATGATTAAGAAAGAAAATAAAAATTGAA
The DNA here is from genome assembly GCA_038442645.1 of Agave tequilana. NCBI lineage: Eukaryota > Viridiplantae > Streptophyta > Magnoliopsida > Asparagales > Asparagaceae > Agave > Agave tequilana. The sequence goes on from JAVJIF010020610.1 coordinate 28,356, forward strand.
AAAGAACATTGCATGCATGCATAAAGAACATGATTCACTTAGGAATAACATTGCATGTTTAGAAAAAGATAACAAAAATTTGAAAAGGAATTTGATTGCATGCTTAATGAAAATGATTTATTTAAGAATAAAATTGCATGCTTAGAAAATGAAAAAGAAGATTTGAACAATGAGAATATTTCCTTAATGTCTAAATTGAATAATTTTTGTGAAGGAAATATGTCTTTGAAAAATAAAATTGATTTGGTGGAAAAACAAAAAGAAATTGTTTTTCAAGAAAATAAATCTTTGAAAAGAAAAATTTGTGAAAAAGAAAAGGATTTTGTTTCACAAAAGAAAAGAAAAATGATTCTTTATCTCATCATGCTTTACATGCCACCACTAATGAGATTAAAGATATGAAAAATAAAATTAATAATTTGAGTTCAACTTTGAACTCTTGTGCATTCAATCATACTAGATTGGAATCCTTGTTTCAAAAGAAACAAGTTCCTCATGCTCATGCACATTCACATCATCATGCTTATGTTGCACACCATAATCATACTCCTACACATAAGCATACTAAGGTGTACGTATGTACACATTGTGGCCGCAAAGGCTATTTAGCAAAATATTGTTATGATAGATTAGGTCATTTTAATTTTGCTAAGAATAAAAATTTTTGGGTGCCTTACAAGACTAACCCCAAAGGACCCAAGAAAATATGGGTACCAAAATCCCCACCTTGTGTATTTGATGTAGATGAGGGATCTCTCAAGACGTGAGAGATTTGGTACCTTGGTAGTGGATGCACTTAGACATGATGAACATACTTTTGGGATGCATCACTATCAAGGAGCTTTGGTGGGACGACCACCATATGTGAAGCTTTGGAGTTGGTAACAATTTCTAAACTCCTACTTTTTATGTACATGCTTGTTCATTCATGATATTCATAGCATGTTCATGTTTTAAGATTTTATGTCCTTCATGTGGTAATAACATGCTCAGATGTAGTTTTCATCAAGACTTGTATTATACATGTACAAATAGTGAACTACAATTGACTCATATATATTTGAACTTCATGCTCATTTGTATCCACTATATGCATATGTATAGACTAGTTTTGATGATTCTCATTTATACATGCTTTGCCAATCCTTGTGTTTTTACTTCATGTATATGCATGTTTAATTCAAATCTAATAAATATACATGTATACCCGTGAGTCTCTTGCTTCCATGCAAATACATTTAATAGACTCTTTTACATTTTGGGATATGTATGTGTATTGTTAAATTTGAATAAATCATACATATATCATGAAGATTAGTGAAAAATGATTTTTCATACCTTTGTTAATAAATTTTTTAAAAAAAATTTTCATGATTTGTTTTAAGAAAGCTCAAAATTATCTTGAAAAGTTAAAAGATAAAATAAAATGAGAATCATGCTTGAACTTTTAATAAAAAAAAATTAAAATTTTCATGTTTGTTTTGATAAAATGAGAATCATGCTTCATTGTCTACTTTCATGAAAATACTATTTACATAACCTTTGAACACTCATCTTTTATGATACAAATAATTTTTGAGCTTTATGGACTATGAGTGCTTGAATTTTTATGTACTTAGTTTATTTCATGAAAAACATATGATTTGTTGTATTTGAAGGATCTTTAACTAGTGTTGACTGAGATTTCCTGCACACAAAATATAGTATTTTAGTTTTAAGAATAGATGTGCAAGTTCTCAATTCTAATCCGCGGTAGCAGGGCTATGCGGGTCGTGATCCTCAGGGAGGGACTGCGATGGAAGCGTTAAGCAAGTTTCTCTAAAGTTTTTATTTTATTAGTTAAGTTAGAAAGGAAGTGGTATTTACAATGGGTCGGAAAAGAAAGAATTGGGAGATAGTGATTTAATCTACAAAAATAGAATAAAAGAAAAGAAAAGAAAACTAACCTTGGTTGGAGAAAATATGTGAAAACCTAACACTTTCTACCTTATTTCGGAGGCGTTGAACGCATAAACCATGGGATCGATCTCAGTCCGCTGTTCGCATTAGATCATCAAGCATTGGGCAAGTATGAATTGATACGCCTCGAAGAGGAGAACATCTCCATGGAATATCGTTGGCACCACCAAGATTTGTTATACTTGTGGTTCGGTAATCGCTTGCATGCTCATCAAAGATCAACAGAAATAAAGTAGAAAAGAAAAAGAAAACAAAAGAAAAGTAAAGCAATGACATAAATAAAAATAAAAATTACCTTCATTACTTGATACAATGGAGAAGAGAAGCATACATCAGTGTCATCCTCAACATAGTCATCTCCCTCTCTTTGAAAATAAAAAGAAAAGAAAATCTAACCTAGAAGAAAAACCTAAATCCTAGCTTTTGGCCCTTGGCTCTTCGCTGGACGATTCTGTACGTTGCACTGCAGGGGGTATTTATAGGTGCAGAAGGCCGAAGAGTCCCGGATGAAGTAGCCCACAAAATCTGGTATTCAGATTCATCCAAAATGCGGCGGAATTGCGGCGTTTCCGCGGCATTTTGGTGACGTCTGGCCACGCGCTTTGGCGCGTGGCCTCTCCTGGTCCGTCCATCTGGGTGCCTGCTTCTAGAAGTGTGATCCTGTCTCTTTATATTGGGATTTCGATGTAACTTGGGAATCAAGTTATCTAGATTTTGAATTATCCCAAATCTTTTATCCACGAATTTCCTTCTCATCTTTGGCTTTTATGCTCATCCTGCAAGAGTTTAGGGTTGGGTAGAATTCTATCCTTCCCTCATCTTTAATAATTGCAACTTTAGCCCTTGTATATTTGCACTTTGACAATCTGATATTTGCACTTTGACTCTTGGGCTTCAAATATGGGCTTGGATCTGGGCTTTGGGCTCTTTAAGCTTTATTTATTGTTAAAATAATAATTCGAGGCCTGCACACAATAAATTACAAAATATTAATAAACGTGCAGAATTAAATGAATAAATATGCAAATGTGATGGTAAATATGATGATAAAAATGCACTTTTGGCTACCAATCAACTAGTTTTTCAAAAACAATTTATACTAGTTATTTATTCTTCAAATAGCTTTTGAGATTTACACATGATTCAATTTTTCTCAAAATTTGATGCTTCACGTTTTGAATATTAGTTTATATGTTAGTTTTTGTCAACACTAGGATTTATACTTGTACATATCGTGGGCCACAAATAAATCTATTTATATTTGTGCTTGAATGCTTATTTGAACCCATGAAATGTGCTTGTATTGCTTAGTTTTGATGATCCTTACATCCTTAAACTTATATTCCCATTTTGAATTTGATTTATGATCATGAGCTTTCCATTTCATGTATATGTGTATTTTGCCAAACCTTAAGATATACATGTATACCTCTTGAGTCATTTGCCTTTAATGTAAATCTATTTATATGGACTCAATTGTGTTTAAGAGATATGTATGTATACTTATTGTGTTGTCAAAATATACATATATCTTGAAATATAATTTTTTTAATAAAATTGTGAAGATTTTCATGTTTTCAAAAATTTATGATAAGATTCATATTTTAAAGGAATATTGAGCTTTATTGCCATTTTCATGATGCCATGTTCCACATAACACTAGTACACTCACTTCTTTTTGATATGGACTTTTTGAATATTAGAGTGTTTTTAGTGCCTTGTGCTTCAGTGATATTTCATGAAAAACTTTTGATTTATTCCTTAATTGAAGGATTCCGTACTAGTTGTTAAACATTTTCATTTAACTAGTTCGGATTCTTCATGTGATAGATTTTATGATGTATACACTTAAGCTTAATCTTCAATTGGTATCATTGAATATTTTTCAATTGGTATCAATTTGATTCTTGTTGTATATACTCATATTTTGTTCTCTCATGTATGTATGCATCTACTTCAACTGATATTATCTTTTCATACATATATGTGATCTTTTGTGCTTGATTTATACACGTATATTATATACTATATGTTTGCTTATCAAGAGTTTAAAAAAAAATGATATGAATTTGTGATTTGTATTGCCTATATGCAAGGAGAGCTTAACATCTCTCTTACATATAGATTCATGTTGAGTGTATCTTGTATTGAGGAGGTTGACAACTCTTCTTTATGTGATACACGTGTGTAGGGGGAGCTTCACATCTCCTCTTATACATGGCATATTATGCGGTATGTGAATTAGGGCTTGTCATCCCTCTTTCATGCATCGTATATATGTCGGGAAGGTACTTAACCGTCTTCCTCTTCATGAATGTATATCGCATATAACTTTTTATTGATTATTTTGATTTTACCCCTTATTGATCTCTTTGTTTATGACAAAAAGGGGGAGTAAAATTTCTTGATTTGTTTTTACTTTGAACCCTTTGTTGATGATTGACAAAAAGGGGGAGAAGTATTTGTGTTTTGTTTAGTATATATGCATGTCTTCCTTGCTTAAGGAGGAGTAAGATTTGTGTCTATGCATATGTGTTTTGTTTTGCAATTAGGAGCAAAAAGATTTGATTTGTTTTATCTTCATTTGCATACATATTTATGTGCTTCATTGTCATATCTTTATCATTTATTGTAATGCATGAGTTAAGGGGGAGCTTCTTTGAAGCTTTACTTTAATCCATGCATATATAACTCCATGAGTTTTGTCATCATCAAAAAGGGAGAGATTGTTGGCCCAAAGGCCCATCACTCTAGTTTTGATGATGATCAACTCATGTAGTTATAGTACTAATGATCTTGTGTTTAATTAGTGACAGATTCATTATCAAGATCTTAGTAGGTGCATAGCTCAACAAAGGATAAAATGTCAAGATTTGGAGCTAGCACGGTGTGATCCAAGGAGCTTTTGGATCAAGCTTGAACCAAGTCATAAAGATGAGAAGGCTTCAAGTGAAGACCTCAAGAAGATGAAGACTTGTGTCTAGGTATAAGATTTTATTTTGTTTAGATAAAATGTAAATGATAGAATAGTTGGTGGATTGCTCAAGTATATATCACACACACACTCTTGATTTATTTGTCTTTTCATAAAAGAATTTTCAATTTTAGAAAAGACTCTCTTTTGGAAAAATACATAGTTGGTTTTTGGTATTTCTATTATACATATCTTTAACCAAAATCAAGTTTTATGCTTAATGCCAAAAACTTAGATATTCCATCTTAATTGTGTAGTGGATCATATCCATACACACTATGCTTTAATGAATTCAAAATATCTAGTTTTTGTATTCAAAGATTTTGAAAAAAAAAGTTTTCATTTGAGCCAATATTTTCATATCACAAAAATAGTCCAAATCATTTATAACATGCCTTGATTTTGTGCAAGCATGTTTGATTATCAAAGTATATTGGTAAAACTATTTTTATAGATTTTATATGAATTTATGGGATTTTATGTGAACCAAAAAGACTAACTTTTTAATCCCAGAAAATAGTTTTCAGGCTTCAGATAGTCGACTTGTAACCTGTATAGTCGACTTGGTCTGAAGTCGGTCGACCGGTTCGGTCGACCGATGTGCACAGACGTGCACGCCTTTGTGCACTGGAGGCCGGCCGACCGGGCGATCGATCGCTCTGGAGAGTTCTGCTCTCTGGAAAATTCGGCCGACCGCTGCGGTCGACCGACAGAGAGTTTTACTCTCTGCTCCAGTGGCTCAGTCGACCCGGCGGTTGACCGTGGCTCCAACGGTCGGATTTTTGACCGTTGACGGTCGACCGACCGGTCGACCGGCAGCTCTGACAGATCCCAACGGTCATATTTTTCTGACCTCTATAAAAGGGGGTTTTGTCATTGTTTTGAGCCAAGATTTTGGAGACCTATTGAGCCAGTTTTTTCCTACAGTTTAAAAGAGTTTTCTCCACAAAATAGAGTGCCAATATTTCCAATCAAAAGGGAAGAATTTATCAAGAGTGTTTATTGTGATTCTTTGAGTTTTCCTCCACCTTTCTAATCCTTGATTTTCTTACACCAACACTTGAGCATCCATTGATTATTCATCTTATAGAAGTGTTGTAGTGAGATAGTTTTTAGGTGATCAAAGTGTTGTGATCACCAAAGACTTGTTCTTTGTACTTTGAGGAGGCGGACGTGTGTGTTCGCGGTGTTTGAGTTCGGGTGCGGACTTGTTGTACGAGGTGCGGCCTCGGCGAGTCGGTGGACTTGCGTGTGTACGGGACTTGGGAGTCCGAGGGCTTGTAAGTGTTGCGGCACCGGGGAGAGATCCATTGGGATCTTGCATAGTGGAAATCCTTCGTGTGTCGAAGGCGGGGATGTAGAGCAAGTGTGCTCGAACCTCGAAACAAACCCTTTGTGTTTGCGATTGCTCACTCTTGCTCTCTTTCTCTCTTTGTCTCTTTTATATATCTTGCATTCAATTATTGTCTTTACATTTACATGCTTGATATATTGTGTGCTCATTGATATACTTGCTTGGGTTTGTTGCTAACACTCGTATTCAACCAAGAGAGCCAACGCGGCACCTCAACCCATTTCAAGGGGAATCTAGAGGAGCTTGTCCAGAGCCCTGCAAGGGGAATTCGGCAACACTCTTGCGTTATACGTGGTGTTTAGTGTATAAGTTTTAATTTGGTCATCTTAGTTTTTAATTCCGCATCATTTGTGCATTAAGTGACCATTAGATTAGCCATCACCTATTCACCCCCGCTCTAGGTGAATTTACAGCCACTTCCTTATCCTCCCCCACTTCTTCTTTTCTTTCTTCTTCTCTTCCTTCTTCCACTGAAAAGCTCTCTCCCTCTTTCCATGTCTCTCTATTCCTCTATCTCCTTACCCTCTCTCTGACTGAACCACCGCCGCCGGCCAGCACCCGCTGGCCGACCTGTGCGCGAGCACAGCAGCAGCATATGATGATGATGTTGTTGTTGCTGTAGTTAAATGGGTTCACAATCCATAACGGATGTGAACCCATTTCAAGAGCCCATTAGCCCAAAAACCCTTTAACCCATTACTTAAGTTACGGGTTTAGGTATTGGATCCAAACCCGACCCGTTATCTTACCAAACCCGCATCCAAAACCCAATAAAGTTAAAGCTATAGAAAACCCCTCATAATTTATAAGATTTGCATTTGAGATATCTTTATTATTACATATTAATCCATTTCTGTTACTTTTAGTATTCGGGTGATATCTAGAGCATCATGAATTTTTGACCCGTATAATAATTGGGTCGGGTCGACCCAACCCGATCATTATATGGGTCGAGCAGTAATTGGGTCGGGTCGACCCGACCCGACCCAATTGCCACCCTTAGGCGGATGGATGGGTGACCATGCCTTGTATGCCTATTGAAATTTTTTTATCATGTGTGTATATAGGGTGGTTATTTATGAGCTATACACTTGATCCTCATTGTGTTTTCAATTGGTATCACAATTGATTTTTATTTTATGTGCTCATATGTTTTCTATACATGTATGCCTCACATTTCAAGTAATATCAATTTCTATTGGTATTTTTGTTTCATACATATATATGATTTATGTTTATGCTAAGTTTATCTTGTATCTTAATTTCAATTGGTATCTCAATTGATATTTTAATAAGCTTATGCATTATTTTCAATTGGTATTTAATTTGGTATCAAAATATGCTTCATATTATAACATTTATTTGATATCAAAATTTACAATAGACTTCAATTGATATTAATATGTTTCAATTTCAATTTGGTTTCGGTTTCAATTGGTATCAAAAATGTTCTACCTTTTATTTGGTATCAAAATTTATCATATATTTCAATTAGTATAAAATATTTTCTTTCATTGGTTTCAAAATTTACAAATGTTTCAATTTCATTTGGTATCAAATTTCAATTTCGAGTGGTATCTCAAAATTTAAGAAATTTCAAAATTTGTGTTAAAAATATTTGATATGTATTGTCTATATGCAAGGGGAGCTTAATATCTCTTCTATATATAGATTCATGTTGAATGTATCTTGTATTGAGGAGCTTGACACCTCTTCTTTATGTGATACACGTGTGTAAGGGAGCTTCACATCTTCACTTATGCATTGTATATTATACTTTATGTGAGTAAGTAAGACTTTGTCATCCCTTCTTCATGTAATGCATGTATGCAGGGAAGTTAATTTAGTGTCTTCCTCTTCATGAATGTATATCGCATATATATATATCCTTATTGATGATTTATTTTTCACCCCTTGTTGATGATTGACAAAAAGGGGAGATAGATTTTGAGTTTATATATGCATATTTGAGTGTTTGCATATATTGAGTTTATGTATCTTGTGTTTTACAAAAATGGAGAATGATTTTGAAAGTTTAAACAAAAAGGGGAGAAAGTTTTAGAAAAAGATTTTGGATGTTTACATGTTTCTCTCACCTTGTTGATGCATATTTATTGTTTAATTTTATGTACTTCATTGCAATATCTAGTAGTTTATTGCTATGCATGAGTTAAGGGGGAGCTTCTATAAAGCTTAATTTTAATCATGCATACATAACTCCCTGAGTTTTGTCATCATAAAAAGGAGGAGATTGCTGGCCCAAAGGCCCATCACTCTAGTTTTGATGATGATTAACTCATATAGTTATAGTACTAATGATCTTGTGTTTATTTAGTCTCAGATTTGTAATCAAGATCTTAGTGGGTGTTTAGCTTTATCAAAGGATTTAAAGTCGTGTTTTGAATCTAGCACGTGTTAATTCAAGAGCTTGTGCATCAAGACCACATCAAGTATTCAAGAGGAGTCTAGCTCATTGGATCATATTTTGGTCCAAGTCAAGAAGAAGATCTTAAAGTGAAGACCTTCAAGAGGAGACTTGTGTCCAAGTTTTTTTGTTAAGTTTTTATTTTTAGATAAAATGTACATGATATATTAGTTGGTAGAATGCTTAAGTATCATATACACTCACACACAAGATTTATGTGTTTTCATAAAAGAGTTTTCATTTTGAAAAAAATACTGATTTGGTTTTTTTGTCTCAAAATATGGCATAAGTTTTTATCAAAACTTTATTTGGAGCTTAATGTCAAAAATATAGATATTTCAACATATATATGAAGTGGATAATATCCATACACACTAAGATTCAAATGTGTTTAAAATATCTTATTTTTATATTTGGAGAAGTTTTGGAAAAATCAATTTGAAAAAAATACGATTTTTGTTTTAAGCCAAAATTTTCATGACACAAAAATAGTTCAAAATGTTTGTAACATGTTTTGATTTTTACTCAAACATGTTTGTATATCAAAGTATTATACTGAACTTATTTTTTGCAGATTTTTTATGAATTTATGGGATTTTATTGAAAGAAAAGACAAGTTTTAAATCCCCAAAAAACAGTTTTCTGGCCTTCAGCCGGTCGACCGCACGTCGACCGTGCCTGAGGTCGGTCGACTGACGTGCACAAAATGTGCACAGGTTGGACCGGTCGACCGTACGGTCGACCGCCAGAGAGCTTCTGCTCTCTAGAAATGGCCCGGTCGACCGCTGGGCCATTGCCCAGTTCGCGGTCGATCGGGCGGTCGACCGACCTTCCTAATGGTCGAAAATTCGACCGATGGCGGTCGACCGTCAGCAGCCAGAGCTGCTAAGTTAGCTTCCAACGGGCAGATTTTTGGAGCCTATAAATTGGGGTTCCTTTGGGCTGTTTAATATAAGAATTTAAGTGGGTTTTCAAGCTAGTTTTTGATACATCTTTTAGTGTTTATCTCCACTTGTTTAAGAGCCAAAATTGTCATATCAAAAGGAGAGATTTTTAAGAGTGTTTTGAAAAGAGATTTCTTTGAGTTTTTTTCACTACCAAATCAATCTAAGTTTTTGTCACATACACTTGAGTCTTCATTGATAGATCTATCCTATAGGAGAGTTATTGTGAGAGTGTTTGTAGGAGATCAAAGTGTTTAGATCACCAAGTGCTTCATTATTTGTTTTGAGGAGGCGGACTTGCGGGTTCGCAGTGTTTCGAGTTCTTGTGGGAGCTCGTTGTAGAGGTGCGGTCTCGGCAAGCTAGTGTGCTTGCGGTGTGTAGTTCTTGTGGGAACGAGTGAAGGGACTAGAGAGTCCAAAGGAGTTCTAGTGTGACTCACTTATAGGTATTGTGGCACCGAGTGATCCGATGTGATCGTTTTTAGTGAAAATCCTTCATAGTGTTGAAGGCGGGGACGTAGAGCAAGTGTGTTTGAACATCGAAATAAATCTCCCATGTTTGCGATTCCTCTCTTTATCTCTCACTTGTCTTTATATCTTGCTTATGCTTATTGCTCATATCTCTATATACTTGATATATTGTGTGCTTAATTGTTATATGCTTGGGATTGTTTGCTCACACTTGTATTCAACCAAGAGAGCCATAGCGGCATCCAACTCTTATCTAGAGGAATCTTGAGGAGATAGTTCAGAGCCCTTCTCGGGAATCCTGCTATACTTTTAGGTTATACTTGGTGTGTTGTTGTTAAGAATTTTTAGTTTACATAAATAGTTTTAATTCCGCATTAATTTAATATTAGATTAGCTAGTCACCTATTCACCGCCCCTCTAGGTGATTTTACCAATATGCAATGAATAAAAACAATGAATAAAAACAGGGAGGGTCGGGTAGGAGAAGGCCAGAGAGGAGGAGGCCGGAGGAGGGAGTAGGGGGAGGGTACAGGCCAAGGGGAGGAGAGGCTGGGAAGGAGGAGGCTGGGAAAGAGAGAGTGGGGAAAGGGCAGTCGAGGGAGGATGCAGGCCGGGGGGAGGGGCAGGCCAGGGAGGAGGAGGCTCAAGGGGGCAGCCGGGGGAGGGAATATCGGGGGAGGCCGGGAGGGGAAGGCCGGAGGAGGCAATGGGGGGAGGAGGCAGGCCAGGGGGAGGGGGCAGGCCCGGGGAGGCCCGGGGGAGGGAAGGTCGGGAGGGAGGCAGGCCAGGGGGAGGGGGCAGGCAAGGGAGAGGCCCGGGGGAGGGGAGGTCGGGGAGGGTGCAAGCTGGAGGGAGGTCGGGGAGGGGGACTCCAGGGAGAGGGGGTAGGCCGGAGGAGGACCGGGAGGGGCGGCGATTTAGGGAAATTGGGAGAAAGGAGATGGAGGAAAGGGATCAATCCCGGTTACAATTAAAAGGCAGATTGCGTTAAATTTTCGACACAATTTGTATTTCGTCGCATTTTTGACGCGAGCGTCGAATATTCGATGCAAAATTTTAGCGAAAATTATTCACTAGATATTTATTCGTATTGTGTCAAAAATTAGACACAAAAAAATAATTTATATTTTGCATCAAAAATTCGACACAATATACCCAAGAAAATTTTGGTGAAACATTTTCGCGGTAATTTTTTCATATTACGTCGAAAGTTCAACGCAAACTGCTTAGTAATGTTTTTATTTTTTACAGTGTATAAAGTCTATTTTTTACATATTGCATCGAATTAGCAATAATTTGACACAAATTTTGCGTCGAAACTATTTTTGATGCAATATTTTAACTGCAAATAGCATGTTCTCTAGTAGTGAGATCAATCTTAGCTCTCTTGGCTTATGAAGTTCCCTCGTGATGACCACTAGGTGTGACCAAATCTCGTATGCAGATTTCCAATGAATGACCCTAACTATGTCGTCATCGTTCAAGGCTTGAAGCAATGCATAATGTGCCTTTGCATTGGCATCAAATTCCTTGGTGGCAATGTCGGACCAAGTGTCCTCATCATTAATGGGTACACTAAAGGATTTAGTTACCGCCTTTACAACCCGGCTTCCTAAGGATTGTAAGAAAACAATCATCTTAATCTTCCATATGGGAAAGTAAGGCCATCAAACTTAGGAGGGTCGTAATTCCTTCAACCATTTTTACTATTGTGGATAGAAAATGAAAATGTAAATGAAATAATTAGCAAATATGATTTTTCTAAGGTGGTTAAACCAAAATCTAGAGACTAAAGCTCAGATACCAATTGAAATACACCTAGAGGGAGAATGAATAGGTATAATACTAGTCAAATATGAAATAAAAATAAACTATGTTAGATGATGCAAACCGGTCACTCAAAATAAGAATTTAAGCTGAATTCTTCGTGAAGGACTCTAGAACTTCTCCTCTAAATTATGAGTTGATGTGCTCAATTGCCTTCTTGTTGAGATGGGTATAAACTAACAAAAGTGAATGATGAATGTAGAACAATGACAAAAGTGATGCAAGCAATAAATAGAGTTTGCAAGTGAAGTAACAACACAAGTAAAGAGATAGAGATTAAGAGACAAGTTATCACAAACATAAATAATTTGTTTCAAGGTTTGAGCCACCGTTATTCGTCCCCGCCTTCACCACTATGAAGGATTTCACTATCCACTAAAAGATCTTCTACAAAGGAATCTTACAATAAGGAATTATAAAAGGTGTACACAAGATCAGAGTACACAACTCCAACACTCAATCCTCTACACAAGAGCTATCACAAAGGCAATGGATTATAAAGCTCTTGGTGATCACTCAAGATCACAAACATCTCTCTTACAACTTCCTTATAGAGTAGAACATGAAATGAAGCTCAAGGAGTTATGTGAGAGTAGAAATTTAAATAGAAAGAATTTAAAAGCTGAAAAACCAAATGAAATTAGCTTTGAAAAGATTGTATTTGAAAATTGGAAGCTAGAAAACTTTTCTCTTTTAAGGTAAACTTGATTTTCAAAATATTTTTCAAAAACTTGTTATTTTAAACTCAGACCCAATGACCCATTTATATAGCAACTCATAAAACCTATAGGTAAGGCTTACTAGGTCTTTAGGGATGAGATTTGACTCATAAAAACAAGAAATACTCGTTAGAAAATAGAAAAGACGAAACAAATTCAAAAACTAGCTGTTATTGAAGTTCTGGCAGTATGTCGGTCGACCGGCCGGTCGACCGGCCCTCCATATTTCAAAATACAGCTGTTGGCTCCGGTTGACTGGTCGGTCGACCGGATTCAACCGAGGCTAAGGGGTGAGCCAGTCAGTCGACCGAATGGTCGATTGCAGGGGCTGGCGGTCCACCAGTCGGTGACCGACAGACGTGCACAATGTGCACACCACTACCACAAGATCGGTCGACCGACTTGGCCTGTCATAAGCAATGATCGACCGAACAGTCGACCGACCTAGGCTGAAAACTGTCTTTTCTGAAAATTTTGAAATGAAAATTTTTCTAATGAAAATTGTATTGGTTTTTAAGAAGTATAACCATGTATTGGCAATTAAAATACAAGTTCTAAACTTGATATAACTCTTTGAAAAATATATGAAACATGTATCAAGACCAAACATGTAAAACACCAATACAAAATAAACTTGTATTTTCGAAAACGTATATTTTTGTGTGTGTAACTCACTCTTTGAGCATCAAATCTATATTCTACACTTTAACAAATTATTTTCTTACAAGGTTCTAAGAGACTACAAGTGTCTTTAAGCGGACTTCTCCAATAGCGACGTCGAGTGCTTTGACCTCCAGTCTCATACGAGTACCCTTGATCCATCGACACCTTCCTTTAGAGGAAGAAATATATTAGATCATCTTAAACTATGAAACACACTTAAAACACTTGAACTTGATTAGCACTAAATAACTACATACATTTTGTTATCATCAAAATAAGAAATCGGTGATTTTAACCTTTGGGCCAACAACTTCATGATTGCTCACTTGTACTTTTGATGGATTAATTGTAGCTTGCACTTTGTTAATCAAATTTGAATGTGGAGAACAATCTTATGGTCATTCTTTGAAAAGCTCTTGAAGCTAAGCCTTGTGATTGCTAAGGATCCAATGTGAGACAACTATCACTCTAAGAGGTTAGCATGATTAGTGGGAGTAATTTGAAATTAGCCTAGCCATGAGTTTTCTTCTCTCTTAACTTTATTTTCAAAACTTTTTTCAAATCACTTTATCATGTTTTTATCTTCGTTTTCATCGTCTTTCTCTCTCTTCTAGTTTTTGTTTTATTTTCTTTCCATTTGAATTCTTTCGAACTAAAGAAGAACCCGTTAACGCTAACATGATACGACCGGTAAAACTTCTATCATCTTCCGTCCCTATGGATTCAACCCGAATAGTCTTTATGCTATGACGGTAGTATCGAGAAAGCCAAAACACCATAACTTTCGCTGATTTTTCACATACACATTTTCATGTGCGGTTTACCTTCGATCACAGCCCAACAGTCATCCCCACATCTATTAAGAAAAACCATTGTCATCCCTGGACTCTGAGCTTTCACCTTCTGATTCAGTGTCGCAGTATGAGGAGGCATCAGCTGAATCCAGGGAATGACCACACTCAGCGAAACTGCCAACCCTTCCTTAATTAAAATAGTTTTTTTTTTCTTGACGCCCTGATGTCGCTCCACTAAAAGGACTATTCCCTCCATTACCAATAGCCTCAATCGATAGGCTAACTCGAGCTTAGGCTGCACCAAATAAGAGGCGTTGGATGCTTCATCCTTTTTATTATTAAAATGGATACATGCAAACCCTGTTCATCTTTCTTTACAAAAAATAATCTAATATTCTAACTGATGTACTTTTCAGAACATATATGTCATTTATATTCATATCTATAATTATTACTTTTATTAATTGTAATGAACAACAAGATGAGAGAAAATATAATGAAATTCAAGAAGAAGTTGAAGATGTTCACTCTGACTCAAATAAGGAGATAGTGATGAGGAGGAGCCTGCATTTGTTGCAAGCACAGAAAATTATTGACCATTGGATGGCTCCTTTCCTGTGCACAACTAAGATCAGACATTCCATGATTTGTTCAAACAAATACTAGCCTTTGGAAAAGATGTATCCTGCAATTGTAGCTGGTCGACAGCCAAAAAAAAAAAAAAAAAAATCTAAGAAGAAAAGATCAAAGAATCAGAAGAAGAAGAAGAAGATGATTATGGAACTGTTTATGTGACCTGCGAAGAAGATATCAATTCAAGAGTATGTCGACTCCCTAGAGGACTGTGTTCATAAAAAGAGAGCTCTCATCACCTTGGAAGAAAGTTATGTCCATCAGAAGTGCAGTAAATTCTGCAAGAGATCCATGCAACTGGGTTAGAGCTAAGGGTCAAAGTGAGCAGAGCTATCTCTCCAGTATTGACGAAGAAGAATTCGAAAATATCATTCGAGAAAGAAATATTTTTACGACCACTCCAAGACAAGTTGATCTAGAATCTTTTTATTTAAGCTCTGAAGAATTAGTTAAAATGTATTGGCAAGAAAATCAAAAGAAGAAGATGACATCTAGAGAAAGAATCAAGGGTCGAGTGACTTCAAGTCAGATACTATTTTCACTCAATCAAATACAAGATGTCTTGGTGGTTTAAGGTCACCAAATCAGTAAGATGAATGTGAAGATCAAGTCCCTACTCATTATCTTCAATGGACTGTAACAAAAAGTTGACTGCAATGCAGAGATGCTTTCTAGATATCTCAGAGAATTTAATGATCCAAGAGTAACAGGCAGAGAAAAGACAGTAAAAGATGTAGATAGGTTACTTCTGTATCCTCAAAGATTCAAGCATAACAATCAGAATTTTCAGAAAGAAGAAACCTTCATTTATTTCAGAAAGAAGAAATCAAAAGACAGGATCTAAGCTCCTTCTACCACTGGTCCTAGTGAAGTGGAGAGGCACGACCACACAAATTATTGCCTCTATCATAAAAAAGTCGTTTACTCAATAGAAAACTGCTATGCTTTGAAGAAATAAATGAAGCAAAAGAGCAAAAATGTCATCAAAGAACTTCCTCTTGCGTTCCTAAATGATGAAGCCAGAGGAAGATAAGGTGACATACACCATGAATGCGGAACCTTCCATGTTATCAATTTAGGGAGTGATTCAGAAGAAGAAGAGTTGAGTTGTCCAAAGGAAGAGGATGAAAGCGAGCACGAAAGAGTGGCATAAATCCAATTAATAGTCTCAATCTTTGTAGTCATCAAAGGTTCATGTGAAAAAGTTTTTTCTGAGTGCGAGATTGGATCTGGGTTTAAATTGTCTGTGCCCGCTAATTCACAACCGACCCGAGACAATGGGGACACGTTGACTTTGGTCCACTAATGGGGGCAATTTGGCGGGGCACGTGTCAGCTGATTGTAAGGAGAAGATTTGGGTTCTCGTGCCATGTCAGCAACGAGACTTGGACAAGAACACAATGAAAGCTTATTTTTATCCTCTCCTCTCTCCCCGAGAAATCTTCGACGCTTCATTCGAAAATTATCCGGAAAAGAAGAGGGAAAAGAAATCAAGAAAAAGGAGGAGAAATTTAATTTGAGGGAGAAGAGAGAGAGGGAGCAGCAAGGAGGATCATTGGACGAAATTATCTTCGATCAATGGATTCCGATCTATGGATCTCTCGTCTCGCCGCAGCAAAGAGGCATTACTCGCTTCAGCGGCATCAAAACTCACAATTAGGTTTACGATTCTCTTGATCTTGTTTCCATTATTTGAACGAATTTGATTTGATCGATTTGAATGATTTGGAAATGATTGATGATTGATCGTTTTTGGCGTTTAGATCGATTGGGAATGGATGATTTCGAGGTGGAAGAAGAGATCCGACCAGATTTTCCTTGTCCTTATTGCTATGAGGATCATGATATCACTTCTCTTTGCACTCATCTTGAGGATGAGCACTCATTCGAATCAAAAGTCGCTGTAAGATCGGATATTTAGTGACAACTGCCTTTAATTTTGTAAATTTAGATATTTGAATGATGTGAGCGAAAGATGACATCTTTCATTTATTTTGATTGCTTCACGAATAATATTTTTCGATGATTATGCTTTAGGACACGGCAATTGTATTGTGGCAAGTCATGCTTGTCCTCTAGATTGATCGGATATTATTATAAGTTGCTATCTGATTGTTGTTCTACGTGTAGCTAATGTGATGTGGAAATCACCTGCAACATGACATAATTGTAATAACCCATATTGATGAATTTTGAATTATTATTCATTAAAAGTTGGTATTGTCCATGGATAGAAGGAGCATTTTTTTTCTGGTGCATAATCTGATAACAGTAGTCGTAGAGAAATTTTTGTAGGAGGTA
Source organism: Agave tequilana (assembly GCA_038442645.1). NCBI lineage: Eukaryota > Viridiplantae > Streptophyta > Magnoliopsida > Asparagales > Asparagaceae > Agave > Agave tequilana. The sequence continues at coordinate 45,420 of JAVJIF010020610.1, forward strand.
TATAACTAGAATACTTAACTTTTATTAATTCATTTATTCTTTTACAACATAACTTGTCCTTGTTTTATTAGTAGGACCTAGCTTTTGGTGTTGCATTTCTTTTTTCTTGATTTATGTTAAGGAGTTGCCTTTTGGCGGGGTTCTGAATCTATTATCATTTGGATCATTTCTCATTCCTCTTCTCCTTGCCTTCCTTCTCCCTTCTTTATCTGGATTCACTCAATAAGGTATCTGAGTTACCATTTTACAAGACAAGGGAGAGACTTAGACTATTGAAAGCTTTAAGTCATTAACAGGTATAGCTTTTTTGGAAAATCCGTCTCCATTCCTTGGAAATCCCATGATCCGTCCTCAAAAGTATTTTGTCAACGTTGTTGTTGTTTTTTTTTTTTATAATGGAGAAAAGGCAGTAGCCACATCACGAGCAGATAATCCCAGACCTCTTGCATAGCTGCGTTAAGCTTTACCACTGCGGTACTGTGGTACTCAGTGTTGGAGTAAATTTGGGAGCTCAAAGCTATTAAGATAGAAGATTTGGTTTCAGTTATCAGTGCTGGTCCGGCAATGTATGGATTTGGGACTGAATCAATTCAGGTTTCTTGGTGAAATATGGATCTATACTGAACAAATGATTATGGTCTTTGTTCCTCCATATTCATACCCAGTTACATGTTCGGCTATCCATTGTAACTTGTAAGTTACAGCCAGATGATTAACTTAAGCAGTTAATCCTGTTGGAGTGCCAACTGAATACCACAAAGCAATAGTTGCAGCAGCAACAGCGAGAACAACAACAAAATCTATAACATAACCTTTTTTTTCTCCAATGTCTACATGAATCCCCTTTTGCCATTTTGCTCTATTAAGAGCCTTCTTAGTTAAATTAGCAAAACTTCTTCTTTCTGATATTGATGGACTTACCAACACATATAAACCCAGAATTCTTTTGCTTGACCCGGATTAGTAAACCATGATGACATGTTGCGCCAGGGGACTCTTGTTTCTTGGCTTCCAAAATATGAACTCATGCGACAACCTTTCCTTCTTGCTGCTTTATTAACTCCTGGAAGAGCCACACATTCGTTGGCAAATTATACTTTTCCTAATTCATATCTGGCATTGTTCCTCAGTGTCGTCCTGTCATTCTATTGGACCCAAGCCAAGCCATAGATGAAATATTCAAAAGGTTCAGGAGGAAGTGCATTTTCATGTAAATGAGAAGCAATGTTGAAAAATGCTAGTTTCGTGGGAAAAAAAAGCTAGTTTTGGAACAAAGTTCTCCTAGTATGCTGTGCAACACTCTAATATAACTAAGAAACAAAGTAGTTATCTTATATTTTTAAATAGTACACCCTGTGTAAGCTTTTCTGTAACGTAGCACTATGCTACAATATTTCAATATTTTTCTCTTGTTACTTGGCTTGAGTGGGCGGATATGGGGCTATGTTAACATACCTAAATCAATAACCTAGGCTTTTATCTCTTGTGAGTGATGAATCCTCGTCTTCATTGGTAAGAGATTGCAATGAAACCTCAACAACATATTAGTGAGTGCAAATTTTTATATATGCGGTGTAGTTTTAGTGTTGTTTTTAGATATTACATATATATGTGGTGATGGTTTTTATGTTTTTAATATTTAGTAATATTTTTCCTCTTTATTATTTTTATTTAGTGCTCTTTGATATTTTTTTTAAATAAAAAATAAAAACCATGTACTTACACTTCACAATACGCTATTCACTCTTTTAGCTACTATTAAGAGGTGCATCGCTACGCTTTACGCCATCGCTATTTTCAATATTGTTGTGAAGATGAAAACAAGAATAATAATTTGAACTTGAGGTTCGTTATAACTGTGAAAATAACTCCTTAGACATGTTGTACTCATTCTAATCTATGCTCTTCATGAGTTGATGGTTGAATCGACTTTATGCATGCCAGAGCTGTGTTGGTGATGGGGTAGTTTAAAGTAAAGCTTTCAAGTAGAGAGTTTGCTTTTCATATAAAAAATTGTTGTTATTGCCAACCACTTAGCCTTAACCCTCTTTCTGCAAGACCACACATTGGAGAAGTTCCTTGGTCCTAAGCTTGTCACCATACATGAAAAGAGGTGTTTAGTTTTAGAAGGTGATTAATAGTAAAATCATAAGTATTCTTTTATGTATAACCATTTTTTTTAAAATTCCTGCTCCTCTGAACTAGACCGAGGTCTCTTTTGCCACCCAGTTCGCTTTGATGGCACACTTGACTAAAGTTTAGATACTTAACCTGATGCAACCAATTGATGGATGCTTTCTGAAAATTTCACTTAACAAATGATCCTCCCAGCATCATAGCCCTGCCCTTCACGTATTCAGGTGTCACAAAATGCTCCTAACTCAATAATTCAATTGTATTAGTGTCCTTGCCTATATCTATATGTGCTAACTAGCTTGGTACTTACTGAACGAAAGAGCTAGGTTCAACTATAGCATAGTGGTAAAGCCTCTTTACACTGGTTTCTTACTCCGCTAGCACCAGGATACAACATATTCTTAAAAGGAAAAAAAATGAATTGCCATCATTTATGCACTCATTACCTTTACCATTTATGCACTCATTACCTTTACCATCTCTTAGGGTATGGTTAATAACCTTATGGTTTGAAACTCGAATCAACACAAATGGCACTTCCGGCTTTCTTTAGTGCAACTAGAATCATAATAGCTTTCTGTTTTAACTCCTTGCAGTATCTATAGGCTATGTGTGAGCATTTGCTTCTTGCATTGTGTTTGGTGAATTTGAAGTTCGTATTGTGATCAGATTAGTCTTACTTCTCTTCATCTCAATTCTCAAGTCCTCCAATAACATTTTTTATCAGAATTTCCCTTTGTGATATTTATTCATGCAAAGAAGATGGTGTGGTTCATGCCTTATCGGGGTGATACTGTTTGTGCAACCAGGTATCTAGTATATTTGAGCTTAGTAAAAATGTGATAGTTACACAATTGTTAGCCCTCTCCCCCCATCCCGTTTTTTCTTTTTTTCCCTCTTCCATCCTATCATTCTTTGTTTTATCTTCTTATGTCCTTGCTTCAGCAGTTAGTAATATGTCTTGCCTTCTTCCTAAAACTGATACAATTTTCCTTGCCGGGCGTTCTCTTTTCTTCACTTTCTTATGCACTTCCTAGTAACTCATATCTATGGTTTAAAATCTCATAATTGTTATTTGCCATGGTTTTTAGTATCAATATTGGTAGTATCTGTGATCATTATCGGCCATATCGGCAATATTAGCACTAATATCGACTGATTATAGGGTTAATATCGTAACTGGTACCTCAAAACCTGATAGGAGATAGGATCTATGTAACACGGACACGGCAAAATTAAAAAAAAAACAACGAGGACACTACAAGCAATATTTTATATTATTATTCTATATAGATAAATTACCTCTGTCTATTTCTAATTTTTCGATTTTCTCTTACTTTTAAAGATGTGCATTGTCTTCAACTTTTACTACGGTACTTTTTGAAGTAGACATTTCTACGCAACTCTATCAATGTGAGTAGAATAATGAATAATCAACTTGTCAAGAAATAATCAAGCATGAATAATTAGTTTTACGAAAAGTAAGATGCAAAACAAAATAAAATCTAAATAATTTACATCTATAGCTTCTATAAAGTAACAAATTTTTTTAAAAAGTAATCTAACTAATACCCTACCTAGTTCATGATGTGTGTAAATTCTACTAACATATTTGCTTATGTCAAAATGACATTTTTTTCATGTTTATTTAAGTCACATGTGACTTTTAAATATTTAATACACGATCTTTAAATTTTATTTAATGCTGACACAGCATTGGACACGGTGCCAATATGTGATTTTATATTGTTTAAAATCCGACACGGTATCAGAGTTTTCGATACATGTCGGGCAAGTATCGGTGTCTGACATGTATCCGACACGGACACAACACTTACTTTGAAGTGTCTGTGCTTCATAGGATAGGATAGTGCTGATATACATCAGAATCGTCCGATATTTGAAACCATGCTCATAAACTTCTCTTAAGATGGGATTTCTATTCTTTTTTTTCTCTTAAATCTTGAATAAACAATTTTTTATTCTTGATAATTCACTTCTTTACTGTCTTGTTCACATGAAAGTTTTACAACTGTTAAACCGACATCCCTCCTTCCCTCCTCTCTTTTTTCTCCTCTTCCATCTTATTATTCTCTTTGTTTTATCATCTTATGTCCTTATTATAGCAGTCTGTAATATGTCTCACTTTCATCCTAAAACTGACACAACTGTCCTGTCGTGGAGTTCTCTTTTCTTCACTTTCTTATGCACTTTCTAATTAACTCATATTCCTTGTCTTAAAAAAAGGGATTTCTATTCATTCTTATTACTCTTTAATATTGAACAAACAAAATTTTTATTCTTTACGATGCACTTTCTTACTATCTTGTTGACATGAAAATTGATGGTATATGAAGGCATTTATTAGGATCAGGATATTGTGGTGCTCTTTCTTTCTCATCTTTTGAGTAGAATTGCTATGCGTTCTACCTTTCTTTTTGCCAATACCTTTTTAGGATTTTGATTCGAATACGTCATGGAGGTAGACAAAAACTTCAGAGATAAAAAACTGACACGTGTGCACAGTCGGTGCATAGATTAGTCAACTAATGACATCTCAATAGTTGACTAATGGCATAAAAAGAGCGAGTACATCTCAGTAGTTGACTGTATAGTCGACTAATAATTTAAATTAGTCGACCAATGACGCTGCTGGCAGTTTCTTGTTGTGGTTCTGATTGTAGTTTGAGTTCAACTTGAGGTTCCTTCTCTTTTAAGGCGGTGTGTTCGTATTGCTAGAGTTTGTGTAGGATTAGAATGATCCTATGGTTTATAAATAACCCCTTGAGGGTGGCCTTCAATGTATTATTCAATAATTAAGAAAAAGTGAGATTCGTGAGAGAAGTTTTAGCCATAAGGGTTTGCTGTTCTTAGCGGCCATCAAAGGGCTTGTAATTTGCTTAGCGAGAGGTGTGAGTGTTTCTCATTGTACTCCGTCAAAATTTTAATAAAGTTTCTCCCTCTTCTCTTGTGGATGTACAAACGATCTGTTTCATTGGTGGAACCACGTTAAATTGTTTATTGGCTTTCTCTACTTCAGAATATCTTCCCTTATTCTCTTCTTCTTCATGTTGCACGGCGATCCAGTTTTTCTTTTTTCACTGCGATCCCAACAATTGATATCAGGGCATATCAGTTCGCTGCAACAATTGGTATCAGAGCAAAGTCAATGTGAAGATATCTGCAATCAAGTTCAATATTCAGAAGTTCGATGGTGTCATCATTTTAGCAGGTAGCAGATTAGGATGAACGACATCCTAACTCAGAGCAGGTTGAAGAAAACACTACTTGGAAAGGAGAAAAAGTTTGAAAATATGAAGGAAGAAACTTGACAGGAGTTGGATGAGAAAGTCTTGACGGCTATTCAACTTTACTTGACAGATGAAGTGTTGGATGAGTTTTCTTCGAAGAAAACAACATCCTCGCTGTGCGAGCGACTTCAGTATCATTATCTGAAGAAGTCGTTGGCGAATCGGTTAATTCTGAAGCATCGTCTCTTTCTTCTCCGCATGCATGAAGGTACACCTATCAAGTTTCACATCGTAAAGTTTATCTCTATTTTCAGTGGGTTAGATAAGATAGAGATTAAGATAAAAGATGAGGATCAATCACTTCTATTATTGTGTTCTTTACCTTCTTCATACAAGAGCTTTAGGGAAGCTATCATCTATGGAGGCAAATTAACTATCAGGGTTAATGAAGTCAAAAAGTATCTACTCAACAAGGACAAAATTAACAAGCAGTTGACGGGAGAGTCTCATCACGATTATTTCGGGCAAGTTTTCTTTACAAAAAAGAAGCGTAATAATGAAAGTTTCGTGGGTGAACCAAAATATAAGAATTTGATATCCAATTGGTGTCACAAGGGGCATATTAGAGTTGAATGTTGGACTCACAAAAAGAAGCAACAAGAAGCTAATGCCACTAAACTGGCTGAAGGGGATGAAGATAAGTGTGACGTTCTATCTCTTACAGACAGTTTGGTCGGTAACAAAGATGGATTATTGACTTTAGATGTTCACATCATATCAGTTCCAATAAGTTCTCATACACTTTGGTTCAAAGGGGAGTGGTCTTCATGGGAAATCTTGTTACGAGCAAGGTGATTGACGAAGGAACAATCCAGTTTCATTCTCATAATGGATGCATCACTACTCTTCAAGATGTTTGTCATGTTCCCAAATCAAGGTGCAATCTCATCTCTCTTAGAGACCTAAATAGAGAAGGTTCAATTTCAGTTCTGAAGGTGATCTTATGGAAGTTTCTAAAGATGCCTATGTGACGTTTCAGGCTGAGCGTGTCAGAATTGTTTACATGTTGCAAAATTCGGAGGTTACAGTTGGTGGATTGCAATTATCCTTGGCTTCAAGATCGGAGGTTGTGAAACAATCGGAGACTACAATGGTTTTAAACTCGGATTTTCAGTTTTACCCGGAAGGCAGATTGAGACTAGCTGGCGCCGACACACAACAAGGAAGTCTAGATCATTACTCAAGTATTGGAGCAAATTCTCATAAATCCTGCGTGGATTAAGAAAATTGTTGGGTGATCAAGTTCAGGTCGGGCATGAACTTGTTCGATCTAATCAAGTTGTAAACTCCATAAGGGGTTATGGAGAGGAGGGGTGAGATGAGATGAAGTCAAGAGTTATTCAATTGTGCATTAATGTGTACACATGAAACATGATGACTGTTCTCGGACTTGGACGTATTCAAATCAAGGGGGAGATTGTTAGAATTTTGATTTGAAACGTCATAGAGGTAGACAAAAACTTCAGAGATCAAGAATAGATAGGTGTGCACAGTCAGTGCACAGATTAGTCAACTACTGACACAAACAGAGAGTGGGTACATTTCAGTAGTCGACTGTATAGCCGACAAATGAGCATGATTAGTCGACTAATAATTTGAATTAGTTGACTAATGGCGCTGCTGGCAGTTTCCTTCTATGGTTCTGATTGCAGTTTGAGTTCAACTTGAGTTTTCTTCTCTTCTGAGGTGGTGCTGCTCGTATTGCTGGAGTTTGTGTAGAACTAATGGTTTATAAATAACCCCTTAGGGGTGGCCTTCCATGTATTATTCAATAATTAAGAAAAAGAGAGATTCGTGAGAGAAGTTTTAGCCATAAGGGTTCGCTATTTTAGGCGGTCATCAAAGGGCTTGTAATCTTCTTAGTGAGAGGTGTGAGTGTTTTCATTGTACTCCTCCAAAGTTTTAGTAAAGTTTATCCCCTTCTCCCGTGGACGTACACATGATCTGTTTGATCGGTGGAACCACGTTAAATTGTATGTGGTTTTTTTTATTTCGGAATATCTTATCTCTTCTTCTCTTCTTTTTCACGTTGCACGACGATCCAGCTTTTCTTTTTTCGTTGCGTCGATCCTAAAAATTGGTATAGAGCATATCAGTTCGTTGCAACATACTTATAGTGGTCAGATTTTGATCTTCATCAGGATCGCAACACATGTCCCACCTCGTCAGGAGCATCTTGAACAAGCAACATACTGGACATACCGGCACGCCCATTGCGTGCTCAAGAAGACAGTCTGAGCACCTTCCCGAAGCCGATTCTCCCTCCGAGGACACTCAGCTGTTCCCGAGACCGCTCCTCCCTCCGAGGGCACTCAGCTGTTCCGAGACCGCTCCTCTATCCGAGGGCACTTAGCATTTCCCGAGGACACTCAGTTGTTCCTGAGACCGCTCTTCCTTACGAGGGCACCTCCGCTTCGAGAACTATCATGCTACCGACCGTATGGGCGAGCATCGGTCGGTTCGGTTCGGTTTTTGCTAATTTTTGCAAAACTAAACTGAAGCGATTAGACTTAGGAACCGAACCGAGTCAGTTCAGTTTTTTCAGTTAGGCCCATATATTTCCTACATTTTTAAATCACCATTATATTATCATCCTCTAATATCCTAACTTCAAATATCCAATACCCAAATTAGAAAAAAGAAAAAGACCCTAACCTCAATGTGAATTGAAAATTTCATGTTTGAAAACTTTTACACTATATTTGGGCTATTATTATTAAAACTCACATATTTATTACTAACTTCTAATGACAAAAATGCAAAAGAAAAAACTGTACTAATATAAATATTATTTTTAACTGTGATGGTGTACTTAACGTAGCTTTCACATGTTCAATATAAAAGAGATGGTATTGCTACAAGTAATGAGATAAGTTTTCACCAGTTTTGTTATAAATCACATGATTCAGTAAACTGAATTTTGGTGGGTGATATACAAAACCGAAACTTGACCGAACTAGAGCGGTTCGGTTTTGTTCAGGTTCGGGTTTCAGAACCCAAAACTGAAACCTGACCGAAGTAGAGCGGTTTGGTTTGGTTTGGTTCGGGTTTCGGTCGGTTATTTCGGTTATAACCAAACTCTGCTCACCCCTACCGACCGTCCCGAGGTGCACTCCTTTTCAGAAACTTTCGCTCCGAGCAAGATAGCTACAACAATCGCCCTCCTTGATCTTTGCCAACAAATAGCTGCAACAACAGACTTCTTACTTAGTCTGACTTCCCCCACGATCATAACGTCCTGGGCAGTTATAGACTGGAAGGATTTTCGGCAGGCGATCCCAATAATCAAGCGCCCACAATCACAACTGTTACAGCAATTTCACACATTAAGATCATTGGCAGTTATGCCTATCTCGCCAGCGTTCCATCCACGTCCAAGCCAACAGTACAATACAAATAGACCCTCTTCTCGAAGGAGAAAGTGGATGGGATCTAGGAGACTGAACCAGAGCAGAGCTCTCTAAAATTCGTTGTAACTTCTTGATAATAGTGAATTCTCTCTCTCCTCCCCGTGGTTTTTTCCAACTTGGATTTTCACATAAAAATCTCCTGTTTTTGCACGCTTTCTGTCTTGAAATCTTTATCGGCTTTCGATAATCCAGATCCCCTCAACCCGTGGTGCGAGATTGAACGTTTGATCAATCGTGCCGGGAAATCTCCCACGACAATACCTTTCTCTCAAATTTTGTTTTACATCACTGTCCTTAACTTTAATGGTTCTTCCAAAGACTTAATAACTCATTGTAAGCTGGTCACAATGGCGGATCTCTGTATCGCGTTTAAGTTTTAACTAATGACAAGATATTCAACACATAGCCCTTGCAACTTTGGATACTTATATATGATATAACTTGTTGGTTACCTTTTACAATCCACTGCAACGAGTAATGATAGCATGAAACGTTTACTTTTTCCCACTATCACATACAACATTGGGTTGATTGATGGCACTGTGGAAAGTTGTCTGATGACTCTGATTACAAAAGAAATCAGTTACATGGAAAAGTTGGTTGTATGAATTCATGACTATTAGTGTTAGTGAGGATTCAAAGGTCTGACTAACTCCTGGTAAAGCATTAGTGACATTGCTTTCACACATCAGCAGAACAACAGTTAGCATTGCAAATTTGAACATAGGTTATGTGACTGAAAAACTGCATCTTTTTTTTCTTTCTATCTCTAAAATTCTGTTCCGTACATCTATGCCTTTGATTCTTATTATACCTGAAGTCTAGACTCAGCTATTGTAGTGTCTGATTGTTTTCTGGTAGTAAAGAGTGAACATCGATTGATAGTTGAAGATTACTGATAAATAATTTTGTCTATTAAGATTTTTGTACATGTTTAATAAGAATTAACTATGAAATATTCAAAATCATCCCACAGTCGATAAATGACATATGCTTCATAAAACGCATAGCATCACAGATTTTTGTTTTGGTTATTAATGTATACTTTTCATGATGCAAGTGTTAATTTTGGTATTCTTTTCAGGTTTGTCCCATTTGCTCTGTTAAAGTTGCAAGAGACATGTTGAGTCATATCACATTGCAACATGGGCATCTTTTCAAGATATCCTTTTCCAACTATCTATATGATCAGAGGCCAAAGTTTCAGTTTTGAAGCTCATATTGGTCCCGAGCTTATGTCTATGTTTTAACCTTTTCAGTCCTCAGCTGAAGATTTGCCTACCAGAAAATGGCATTAAAGTTAATTGGAAAATTAAAAGAGAAAAAAAGGACCAAGTGGTGCTTAGCAACTGCATCGGCATATCATATTGTTTTATTATCATGTATGCTATTATCTGATATAGCTTTCTTCATATGGTCATAACTATTTCTCAAACACAGGTGTTTAACACCTTTTGGTTGGCTGATCCCAGGAGAGTCGTCATGTGGTAGGGTTAGCTATGTGGTAGGTAAAATGGGATCTTCATAGATGTGACAAACTTGATATTTCTTACATGTTAGAAATCTAAGGAGTTTTGCCTCCTCTGTATCAAGCCAGTGACACGGCTTTCAAATTACCCAGCAGTCAATACCCGGACTTCGTTTTGTCTCTCTTTCTGTGAAGTTGTAGCAAACAAAGTTTTAACATTCATGAATAAATTGGAAAGAGAAGAAATTACATATATAACTGTATGTTTTAGTTAGCGTAAGAGACCATTCAAATTTTAGTTTGCACCGCTTGCAACTATTAGGATGCCTTTGGGCTTTATCTGTGTGATGTTATTAAAATGGGGCAAAACAATTGCATATCCATTAAGGAGCTGGATCTTAAGGCCATTTTTTTCCTTCGAAAAATGGATCTCTATATGAAACTCTTGTGTCTTGTTGGTGTACTTCAGTACAGAATCTGTCATTCCCTTAACTGAGAATCACTTGCAGCGGCGTAGGCGATTACGAAGAGTTGCTATTCCCAACAGCCAGGCACTTTCTCTTCTAGGAAGAGACCTTCGTGAGGCTCACCTGCAAGTGCTTTTGGGGAGTGGGGGCTACCAATCAAGCAACAATACTGCAACAACTGCAGCCACTGATTCATTACTTTCATCTCTTGTTTTAAATTTCCCAACATCTGAAGTAGAAGAACCATCAAAATCTACCATCTCAGATGCAGAAAATTTTACTAATAAAAAGGCAACACCTTTGCGGACTTGGAAACCAAGGTAAAGTTTGACACTAATCTCATCTTTGCTTATTGCACTAGCTTTAAATGTTCATTCTTCAAATATTGATGCTTTTCGGAGACTACTATTGAAATTTAATGTAATGTCTACTGGCCAAGTATATTAGTGTTTTATAAGTTCGTGTTTAATAAATCCTTAGAATAAATTTTTCTAACATCCTCATAAAGCGTCTTAAATGTCATTAGAGCTGGTATTAGTAATACTATCTGGCATGTGGGTTGTCACTATTACTCCCTCTTTTTATGGTATAATTCACTGCCAAAATAGTTGCTGAAAAATCTGCACTTTAACATTTTATTCTTTTAGCCATGCGGCATCTATAATCTTAGTTCTACTGTGCATTCTTTGTATAGGTAGTTATTTCTTAATATCCTTTTGATTGTTATATGTGTCATTTAGGCTCATATCTCTCTCTCTCTCTTGGTTGTGGGAAAATGCTTGTGTGGACTAACACTAAAATCTCAAAATAAATAATAGGTTAGTAATACGAGTAAAGATTTTAAAGGGCAAGTTAGGTTTATCTCTCCAAAATGACTTACACCTATCCCTCTATAGTTTAAAGCTATGGGAGACTAGTGTATGGGAAAAATAGTTCTTTCTAGCTACTACTGACATCATTAACTGACATCTAACCTTTGGGGGGCGTAGTGCTGAAAATAAGTTATAGGGGAAAGGTGTGTATCCAGCGAACTATGGGAGTGAAAGATAAGTTATAGGGGAAAGGTGTGCTATCCAGGTGAACTATGGGGAGTGAAAGATAAGTTATAGGGGAAAGGTGTGCTATCCAGGTGAACTATGGGGAGTGCATGTAATTTACCCATTTTTTTTATGCCCCTAATGGACAATATTAAAAACCAAGCCTTGGATTCAAGAAAGTTCCATATTTGATGTTGCTTTTAGATTGGAATAGTAAATGTGCTTTCTTTTTCATTGATGTAAATGATAAGTGATCTTTTCCCCCTTACCTGATGGATACATATTAACAGTGTCCCTTTAGTCAGTTGTAAAGTGGTTGCTGCGTGCTGGTGTCATGGGGAAGCAGAAGAACTTATATATGTAGTGGCCAAGATATTTGTTCGTATAATTAGAATCTTGACCTCTTGGGTAATATAGTATGGTCTAAGTTGTTAGTCTTAGATGTGGCAATGCGAGCATTGAGGTGAATATAGAACATTGTGGACAGAACCAGAGGATGTGTACCAGATGAAGCTTGAGGTTATGGAAACCTACTAATTATAGTGAAGGTTGAAAAGGGTCAAAGTAGAGTGTGCACTTGGATTTGTAGTGGGCTCAGTTAAAGATTCTCAGGAAAAATCTTATCATTAAAATGGAATCTAGTCATTCAAAAGAACTTTGAGATATCGTAAAGTTGTCAGATAATGTTTGATAACTTCTATACTTATCTCATTCAAGAGAGGATTACATATCTGATGAATTTCAATGTGCAGGTAAGATTGCTAAATTTTAAAATGCATTTACCGGGGTTAAATTTGTTTGCTTTTGATAATGTAACAATGATTTTATGGAAACCAATCCTTTTGGATTCTTCTAGGTCTTCTAGAAGTATCCTGATATTCTAAAGAATCTCGAACTCTAATGAGAAACGTCCAAGAAGCTCATACATTAAATTTTGAGACATGCATCCACCAAATTTGAGTGACAGCTTATGTTAGGTTGACGGGTGGTCCTAAAAGTTTCTTCAAATCTTCTGTGGAGCCTTCTCAGTAGGGGACTGCATTCACAGTCACACTCCATTTTGACAGGATAATGATCATGATGATTTCTTAGTTTAAGGGATAATCAATGTACTCCATGAATAACAAAATCGTATTTGTAAGGAACATATAGTGGGACTCAACTCTTCGGTACGTGTACACTTCAATTATTTATGGTTTTAATGTTCTTCCTTTTTTTCCCTTTTTTTTGTCTCTTTAATTATTTCAGTACAATTTAAAATGGTTTATTGAGCTGATTCCAAAATTTTGGGATGTCGGTTTTTGTTGTCACTTTTCTTGCAGTAGTTATGATGTCACACATGATTCATCTCTTGCTTCATGTGACATTAATTCACATCCATATGTGTGTTATGTTGGTGTTTTATTTTCATCATCATCGTTGTTGTAATTATTAATTTGAATGATATTATACACCATATATTGTTTGATATGAAGGGTGGCAATGGGTTGAGTCGATTCACTTTCAGGTTGGTTCAGATTTGGCACTAACCTGCCTCTGTTTAATAGATAGGTCAGGCAGCCTTACCCAAGTCTAGATAGCCTTGTCCAAACCTGACCAACCATATAACCCGGACCTGACCAGCATGACCTGTTTATCCGGGACTTGGGTATGATATGATTGGGGACTTGAGGTTTTCAGTTAAAAAAAAAAAAAAACTTGTAAACTCTAGAGGTTTCCAACTTTGCGGCAACAGCTAGCAAACTAAGCCCCTAACCACTCTTCTGCAACTACTTTGTGTTCAAATTGTGGCATTAATTGATTATTGTGATAAAGGTTGGTTTATTTTTTTTTTAAAAGAATTCAGAGAACATGAGTGTCGAATCAAGACACCTGATTGCAGACATATTTGTAGGGTTTATTGCAAATTGC